>BQNB010028131.1:0-56951 GCA_026074375.1 Tanacetum coccineum | reverse complement strand
GGCAAATCTTGCGAAAATTATCTTTCATAACAAGGCAAGCAAAAAATAAATGACTTTACGATTCCGTGACGCTACCACAAACGGGACAAAAAATAGACGGAATATCTATACTTCTCCGGGATATATTAAGACGGGTAGGCAAACAATCCATTCTCACCTTCCACGCATGAATGTTAAACTTGATTGGCAGTGCTTTTATCCATCGAGTTTGAGTAGACACTTCCAGAAACCTGTTATCATCAATAACCTTTCTAGCCGAAGCTACCGAGAACTCACCCGAACCATCAAGCGTCCAATACCACCTATCAGGCGTGACACCAAGAACAACACCTTCCACGTAAGTCGTCAAATCCGTCAACTGATCTTGTTCCACTCCGCTTCTAGGAGCATGACGAAAAGACCAGGTCAAGTTCTCCTGTGACAGTTTAGAAGCCACATCGACAGTCTTCTTCACTTCCAGCGCATAAAGCCTAGGATATCTTTGTTTCAAAACCATGTCTCCATGCCACAAATCCTCCCAAAAATAAGTATCCGCACCATTGCCAAAGGGGTTTAGGTTGATTGATGGGCAAAATAAATTGTTTGGTGAATATGGCTTGGGCTCACGCGCAGGTGTGGTTCCCTTATATGAATTCATACTAGTTTGCCAGGTTTTCACAAATTTAATGAATAAAATATCTTTTTTAATTTTCAAAAAATGTACAACCACATGATAGAGTTGACCTCATGTGTCTTTTTTATTCAAAAAATTTGACTTTCATTTAAATAATTTATATAATATATATATATATATATATATATATATATATATATATATATATATATATATATATATATATTTAAAATAATAATTAATTTTCTCTCTCTTTATCTACTTTCAAACCTTTCTCAAATTCAAATTTAAATCCAATCCCACTTACAAACCAAACGGGCTCTTAGTCTTCTTTTTTACAATCAACTTCATTATCAACTTAGTATAATAAGACAACCAACTTCACCGTCAAAACATACTTTGCTTAAATACAAATATACTCACAAAAATCATTTAATAAAAACACACAATAACACCTGTTGTATCGGCTGGTCCGTGATTACTATGATGGGGTGCGCTTGGAAATATCTCTTTAGGCGCTTACTGGCATGTACCAAGGCCAATACTAATTTCTCCATCGAAGTGTAATTTATTTCCGGACCCCTTAATACCCTGCTAACGAAATAGACGGGCATTTGCTTAGCTTTTCTCTCTGTCATCAGGACCGCGCTTACCGTCTCTTTTGCTGCTGCTAGGTACACGATGAGTTCTTCCTTCTCCACTGGTGAAACTAACATGGGAAGTTCAGCAATGAGCCATTTCATTTGTTTAAACGCCTCTTCAGCTTTCGTAGTCCAACCGAAATCGCTCTTCTTCGTGCATTTTTTTAAAGTTTTGAAGAACGGTAACGATTTCTCTGCTGATTTGGCTAAGAACCGATTCAGGCTTGCGAGATTTTCATTCAAATTTTGCACATCCTTTAAGCACTTTAGGGACGGAAGGCTTAAAACTGCATCCGCCTTGTCCGGACATACCTTCAATCCCCTGGTACTAACTTTGTATCCTATAAACATTTCTTTTTCTATTCCGAAGGTACACTTTTTAGGATTCAACTTCATGATAATTTCTCTTAGAGTTTGGAACGTCTTCTCTATGTCTCTGACTATCTCATCCTCTGTGCGGCTCTTGATAACAAGGTCATCCACATATACATCAAGATTCATGCCGATTTGCTTATGGAATGCTTTGTCTACCAAGCGCTGATAAGTTGCCCCGGTGTTTCTCAGGCCAAAAGGCATCTTTGTGTAGCAAAATATTCCTTGGTTCGTAATGAAGGCTGTTTTTTCCTCGTCTTCTTCTGCCATTTGTATTTGGTGATAGCCTTTGTATGCGTCTAAGAAGCATTTGAAAGAGAATCCGCACAGGGATTCCACCTTCCAGTCTATTTTTGGTAACAGATACCCATCTTTTGGACATGCTTTGTTTAGGTTTTTAAAGTCTACGCACATCCTCTAACTGTTATCATGCTTTTTTACTATCACCGGGTTAGATAACCAGTCATGGTAGTGCACTTCCCTCATAATTCCTGCTTCCA
Source organism: Tanacetum coccineum (assembly GCA_026074375.1). Lineage (NCBI taxonomy): Eukaryota > Viridiplantae > Streptophyta > Magnoliopsida > Asterales > Asteraceae > Tanacetum > Tanacetum coccineum. The sequence goes on along the minus strand of BQNB010028131.1, from coordinate 54,825 downwards.
CTAGTTTTTCTACTTCTTCTTGTATTGCCTGGTTTCTATCGGCTGCTTGCCCCCTCTTCTTTTGTCGAACCGGAGAGCATCCCTCCCGCACGTTTAAGCGGTGCTCCGTAATATGCCTTGGGAAGCCAGTCATGTCCGCAGGCTTCCAGACAAAAATATCCAAGTTTCGTTGGAGTAGGCCGCACAACTTGGTGCGACCCTCTTCTGTGAGAGTGGAACCAATCATTACTGTTTGCTCCAGATATTCTGGGTTTATCGCCACCTTAATTCTTTCTTCCGCCGTTGGCTTATTAGCCGGAAGGGTCCCTTCTGATTCGGAGACCAGGGCACACTCCAGCGGGACCAACCAGCTGCTTTTTAGAGTAATTACTCCTCTTTCTATCGAAAGCTTCAGCATTTCGTGTGCTGTTGACGGGACGGCTTGTAACTTCCTAACTCATGGTTTTCCAATAATTCCATTGTATGGAGATGGTGACCTTACGACCACAAAATTCATTCAGGCTGAGGTAGAGTGATCGTCATCTCCATTCTTTACTAGTAGTTGTATCTGCCCTATTGGCCATATTATCTCGCCGCTAAATCCAATCAGAGAGGGGTAGTGGCTGGAACCAATTAGTTTTTTATTTCTGGGTGAAGCCGGGTAAAGCAATGCTCGTATAGTATTTCTGAGGCCGATCCGCCATCTACATACATGAGATGTATGCAATGACCTCCTATTTCCGCTTCGATAATCATTGGACCTTCCGTTCCTTCATTCTCATCCAGGGGTGGGAAGAAAATTGTCGGATTAGAGGAAAAACTTTGGGTTATCTTCTGTCTGGTCACTCTTTCCCAAGGCTGGACCATTAAAATAGCTAACGCTTTGTCCTTCCTCGAAGGTTCCCCTTTCTTTGCCGCCTTTGGTTGCTCCTTCCCACTATTCTATTTGATATCTTTGATTAGGTGCGACAGCTTTCCTGCCTTGAGCATTTCTTCTATTTGTTTCTTTAGGTGCATACATTCATCCGTGGTATTGCCTACTTCACCATGGAATTCACAAAACATAGCTTGATTCCGTTTCTCAACCGGGGTTGTCATTGGTGGCTGAGCCTTAAATTTTCCTTTTTCTAAGGCGAAAATTTCTTTGGGTGTTTTTGTGAGAAGCGTGAATCGATCTTGCTTTCTTTCCGGTTTCTGTTGGCTCTGGAAGCCTCTTTTCTTGAAATTTTGTCTATGGCTGCTTTCCTGTTGTTTCTATGGTGGAAATGACTTTTTTCGCTCGTGGTTCGAAGCTGCTACTTCTCCTCTGAGGAAAGATGTAGTCACTCTCATCATTTCGTCAACCGTTTTTGGGATTTTGTCATGCACACGTTTAATGAGTTCAGGGTTTATGATTCCATGCACGAATCTGGAGATCCTCATGTATTCTGGTGCTCCCTTAATGTCCATGCTTTCCAGCTTGTATCTTCTCACAAAGTCTTCCGTAGACTCTTCATCCTGTTGTTTAATGTTGTGGAGCTCTATGGGATCTTTGATGCACTTTTTCTGCTAAAGATAGTTTTTCAGGAATGCCTTCTTCAAATTGTCATAGCTGGTTATTGATTAGGCGGGAGGTCGTCGAACCAAACTCTTGCACTTCATGTCAGCGTAGAGTTGAACATGTGGCACCAAGTTGGCATAGCCCACCGTTCTGTTTTTGTTGCTGTCTGAATTTTTTTTAAGTGATCTTCCGGATCCTCACTTCCGTTATATATCTTAATATGACTGGGCATTCTTGTTTTTGAAAAATCAAAGTAGCGGATTCTGGGTGTAAAAGGATCTACCTCTTCACTTCATACACCCATGGCTGGGACAAATCATCCTCCTCCTTACTTAGCTTCTTTTTCTTTGATATTGATTTCTAATGACCGCCTCCTCTGTCTTCGCTTTATGAGAGCGCGTATGTGTACTTCGAGTACGAGGATTGGTTGTGGCTATCGAAGCGTGCAGACACACTCCTTCCCCTACTTCTCAACCTCTTGAACACGACCCCTCCTTTTTCTTTTGGTTTTGGTGATCTTGATCGGTCACGTCTGAGTCTTGAGAACACACTAGGGCTAGGTCTTGGGCTGCGCGAGCGCCTAGATCTATACTTCCTTTCGTATCCCTTAGTACTCTTCGTTATTGACTCGGAATACCGTGACGTTCCGATAGATCCGTTGAAGTTAAGTTTACTTCTTTCAGTTTTTCGTTTTTCTCTTTCTCTTTGTTAAACTTCTCAGCTATGATTGGCAGCAATTGGTTGTAATTTTTGTCACAATACTCCCGGAGGGCTGCATCGGACGCAGGCCCACCTCGGTCTTGCGGTACTGGCTCTTTTCCTCTCCCAATTGTATTCCGCACGACGGACGTGGGTTGGCTAAGAGCGGATTGTTCATGATTGCTCATGGTGAGTATTTTTGTAGAACGCAGTTGTATCCTGGTCCCACTGATGGCGCCAACTTGTTAGTACAAAATATGTTACTTGCTGAATATGATGGATATGAGATGGTTATTGGGTTGGGTCAATGAATAGGATCTTGTACTAAACCAAGTGATGTAATGATTTCCTGCACAATTAAAGGTAAACCGTTAGTCTTACCGCGAGGACGGACCCCACGATTAGACTCCGGTGTGAGAGTAAGTATTCATGTATATCAGAGAATATCAGAGAACGTGTGTGTGAAATATAGTCAGAAAATCATACTTTGTGGGGTGTCAGAGCACCCCCTTTTATATGCGAGCCCAATATTAGGTTTTCTTAACATTTCGCTTGTATCTGTTAGTGGGCCCCTTGTTTGGCAAGGGTCCGCGGTAATCGTGATTTGCGGACGTGGAATCCCTTCCGCGGATGTTGCCTAGTCCGCGAAAGGCATGCCACGTCTGTCTTGCTCTTCCGGGCTGTGTCAGCACGGGACTGGGCTTAGTTCTGGCCCATCATACTTTATTTGTGTGGTTGGGCCTGGGACCCATTGTTATAATACGGTTCAGGGCCAGAGGCCTTGTAAACCTATTATACGTCATCAACAATCAACTTCACCATCAACGTAGTATAATAAAACAACCAACTTCATCATCAAAACATACTTTGCTTAAATACAAATATACTCACAAAAATCATTTAATAAAAACACACAATAAAACTCCCACAACTCGGTTATCTGCACGATCAAGTACTCTAATTTTTAGCCTTAGAAACGTCTTATGAGCGTAGCAACTAGCAAGAATCAACGCGTCTTGCATCTGCCACATTGGCAATTCATGTTTCTTCATTTGTGCTGTTACGAATGGTATCAAGTATAATACCACAAACGAATCTCTTTCCACATTTGTCACATAAGCACACAGATATAAGAAAATATTTGTGCATGCCTTTTGAGTTAAGGTCTTCATTTGAATTATTTTGTTCCAACTAAAAAATATTTTTTCTTGTTCGTTGATAGAACAGTAAAACATCATTTCAAATATATCAAAAGAGAACTAGATTCATGAAGTTGTATGATTATTACCACACTATAGTCGAAGAGTGGAGCCATGTCCATACTCAAATTGCAAAAGTTGTTGGGTCAAATTTGGCAATGAAAGCCAACAAAGCGTGGTTGGATTATTTACTCGATAGATCTAGTGTGAGTCTTCTATAAGCTTCCATGTTTCCTTTATTTCCAAGAGTTATATCTTCAACAACGTCATTGAGTTCCTTGAATATTTAACTTAGATATCATCAATGTTTTAAAATGATAGTCGCTTTCAAATTAGTCGGTTCACAATATTAAGTCGAAAAACCAAGTGAAAAAAAAGGATAATCTAGCGTATTATCCTTTTTGCTATCTTTCTCCGCTCTAGTTTCGTCCGACTTTTCAGTGTTGTAAAATATCTGATTTGCGTGACCATTTTGATTTCGATTTTTGGACAGGTGAAGATTACCAATTAGTGGCCAAGATGGGTCATGTGTGTACCGTGTGGTGATCAATATGTATCAACAAAAAACATACTAGTACATTTTATAACAAAAGTGAATAATTATACTTTTAAACTAATAAAATATTATCTCCGCTCACAATATGTTTATTGATTGGTTGAAACAAGATTTGGAGACCCGCGCTTCGCTGCGGCGGGTCTCGTTAGTGTGTTATGTTTTTTTTTATTAAATTCTTTTTAGCATGATTTTTTTAATTACCTTAGGGTATATTTTTTTAAAGTAATTAGTGGGTTAAAAATGAATAATAGTTATTACTTACCATATAGTTTAGTGGGGTACAAATTTTATTGTGTAAATTTTTGCATAGCCCTTTTTATTTTTTAGCCCAATCTCGTAAATTTTCTATGTATCGTATCTAATATATAAATAGACAAAAGAACTGTTATACTCTATAAATCTTCCCTTGCAACCCTTAAGTACTTTCTTCATATTATCTAATCAATATCAACTTATGATCGACTGTATATAGTATTTTAATTTCTATTGCGTTTCTGAAAATGTTATACGCCAAAAGAAACACACCAAGATCAAACATGTTGATAAAATTAGTGAGTCCAACATAACATGGAACCCATTCTAAAGCATGTGCTGAGTGGATATGGTGTTTCCCTTGCTGCAAACTTATGAACGATGTGAAGCTTCTACACAAACATGAAGACATGTGCATATTTTGAAACAACCATAACCAAATTTAGCTATTTATAAATATGAATAGGTAACATCCGATGCCATGTGTTTGGTATGGGTTGAAATGGTTTGGGTCTCATTCCTCTGTCAAATAAGAGTAATGTAAAATATAAATATACACGTCGAGCATTTTATTTACCCGCTTGACATGCGATGCACATTATTACATAACTCTTTATTCCACGTACTTATTGAAAATCAACTCCAAACATTTAAGGTTGCCACGTCAGCCGTTCGCGTTTTCTAAACACGTACAACTAATACTCGGGTGCTACAACGTATCATTTCCACTTATGCTTTTCCTAAAGTCTTGAGCAAATCATCAGCCCTTTTCCAGTCAATATATTCCTGATCCTATGATTGCAACTCACGAAATTTAGATTTTACTATGCTATATGTGGTTTAGTAAATTAGTAATTGCATTACCTTAAAGAGAGGTGGTGGAGGTGAGTCGTCACTTTTCATATACTTTGTTATTAGGTCGTCAATCCAAGTGTTGCTTCCACCAATGTCGGATGTGTCTTTCAGAGGTTAGTTTAATCCCGTATCATACATAAAGTAACATAAGGTATCAAAGAAGAATATAAGCTTTATATTTTAGGGTCAAAAGAGTCAATAATTATCCAAGTCGTTATATATATACATAGATTACTGTTATAGCAAATAACATTTTGTAATAATCATTATATAGTGTTTACGGATAAGCCCAACCCATTTAAACTAAACATGATGTAATTTTACCCGTGTTGAGAGGGGGACTTTGCTACCGGTACAGCTCTAGGGATTAATTCAATCCGCAACTCAATTTCCCGGAGAGGTGGTAATCCTGATAAATCATCTAGAAACACCTCGAGAAAATCTCTAACCACAACAATCTCTTCTTGTTTCTTGTCACTAGCCTTAGCACTTATCAAAAGTCTCGCTTTCTCTTTCGGTCTTTTTCCTAATACTCTAAGCACATTGTCATCCAGTAGTGGTATCCTCACTACTTTCTCATGACAAATTATTTTAGCCTTATGTGTGACATTTCTCATTTTCATGTCATTGTACGACATTTATTATTAGTCACTATTTATTTTAGTCCGATACGCGTTTACTTTTAATTTTACTTTTGAGCTAAAATCGAGTAGACTAGAAATAACCATTTAATGTAAACGGTCATCAAATAAATTAAGGTTTACATCTACCAAGTAATATATAATTATTAGGAAGATAATTATGTACTTTACACATTTTATTTTTATTGGTCACGTAAAAGGGTTACGTTTCGCGATAAAATATATTTGGACATACCCCGGAAATACCTAGACTTACCTAGACTCAAACCAATACCCACTTTTAAAACCTTAACACAAAATTTAATCAATCCTTGTGTTAAATACCCACTATGGCCGGCTATGCACTTAAACCAACTAAGAAATCCTTAAAAATCTCCTAATGATTCTTACAAGTACATGTACATCCCCTAGTAAATTAATGATAGTCCTAATTGTCTCCACTAAACATTTACACAATGGACAAAGACCAAATGGCCTTCCTTTTGCCCTTGTGGATTCAGCAACATGCATGCATATAGGAAGATCCTTAAGATTTCCCAACCTCACAAAATCTTGTACATCACTAGCCTAATTAAAGCTTGTACTTAGGTGGTTTAGCAAGAAACAATGTGTGACTAACTAGAAACCACTAAACCACAAGGTTAGGGCACAGTTTGGTTTTGTCGTGTGACTAGAAGATGTAACTAAGCTTATCGCTTATAAATACACACTCACAACTACACTTAATACATTTCTAAACTCTCAAAACTCTCTTACTAAGATAAACTTCTTCATTTATCCCTATCTTATTCGGCTTACATCAAACTGAACCCATACGCGACCCACATTTCATTCTAAAGACACAAAGTGCACCTAAGTTAGCATATAAAGGTGTTAAGAAGTGTACACGAGCCAAGGATCGGGTATACCAAGCTTTGAAGCTTAAGATTATACATGTTTGGGTGTATACGAGTCGGGTTTACGTCAAAACTCACCATCTACGAGACTAGGACTCTTGTAAGTCACTACACCACTCGTAGTATAATTGTCTCTTTGTTTACTATTCATAATGTCACGTTAACATGTAAGTGTTACGCTAAACGAGTACTTAGACAAAATAAATACAAAGCATACATGTTCCACGCATATATTATGGGTACAAGCGACCTTGTGTGGTGTTAAAATATGAAGAAACCTATACTACGTGAACATTAAGACTTACAAACGAATTTCACGAAAGTTGTACGTAAACTTTTTATGTAAACTTGATGGCTTGGCTCGGGAAAGGGTATGCATGCACTAAACACAAGCCACAAGTGGGTTAAATAAGCTCAAAGCGTTTTGGCTTAGGGTTAATCACCATAAACACAAACCACATGCACCCACAGTGGACGTATATGTCCATTGTTGGGCCTCGTAGCCCACCAAGGGTTAAGCATGGCTTATGGCATTGGCTTATAATGAAATTAGGGTGCTTAACAAGGAATCGAGGGCTTAACGAAAACTCTAAAACTAATAAGAAGCTTATTGGACCCAAAACACTTATTAAAAAGATAGCCGAACCTTTAATGGGCTTACTAGCCCATTAACGAGTCCACTCGAGCCATAAGCTCACAATAAGCTTGAAACAGCTTATCGAGGAACCTACATAAGCTAAAAGGGCTTAATGAACCAAAGGGAGACTAAAGGACCCTAATGGGCCAAGTCGTACCATGAACAAACCTATTCGGACCTTTAATGGGCCTAACAGCTCATTTACAAGCGCTTAAGTGCTTATTGGATAAGCTGACTCAAAACAGACCCTAATAAGCTTTCAAAGCCTAGAAAATAAGCTAGTAATGCTTGATGGACTTTTTTTAACATTCGGGTTTGAATTATTGGGCTCACGGGCCCAATAAGCCCAAAATAAGTAAATAAGCTCACAATAAGCTTGGGCAGCTTATTGGTGATCTTATGAGAGCTCAATAAGCTTAATAGACTTAATTACACTTAATGGACCCAACGAAACACCTTAAAACCCTTATCGAGCCTTAACAGGCCCAAGCCGGCCCAATAAGAGTGCTTATTAGCTTATTTTGAATAAGCTGAAATAAAAACAGATTGTTTGGGCTTAATATAAATTGGAAATGAGCTAGCAAAGCCCATAAACCCTTAAGGGTGTTTGTCGAGTAAGCTATTGGGCTTTCGGGCCCAATAAGCTCAAAATAAGCCAAGATAAGCTCGTTGAGCTTATTGACAGCCTATTTAATTTAATTGGACTTATTAAACGTGCTTGAACCTATTAAAACTAGTTTGGATCATTAAAACTCATTTTGAACCTTAATGGGCCCAAACCGGCCCATTAAGCCTAAATAAGCTCGAATAGAGCTTATTTATAAGCCAATTGATTTTCGCAGCTTAATTAAACTTAAAAAGTCATTTTGTCACTTGTTGAAACTTAAATAGAGTTAAAATGCAAATTTTACAAGTATAGGGACAAAAATTGCTAATTTCAAAACTTAAAGGTTTAAAATTATCATTTTCGAATTTAATAACTCCAGGGACCGTTTCTGTACATTCTGAAACGTTAGGGACTAATTTAAAACCATAAGGACCTAAGTTGTAAATTTTGAAAGTTAAGGGACTAGTTATGTCATTATTGAAACTAGAAAGTTTGAAGTGTAAATGTTTATACTTTATAAACCTAGGGACTAAAGTGTAACAACTAAAAACCTACGGGTACGTTTGTGAAACAAAAGTGAATAAATAAAACACTTAACACGTCGGTCGAACATTGAGATATCCGAATATCGAACGGGTTTAATAACAAATTAATAAATAAAGTATATTTATTAATAATGATTTCACGTTTCTCGAGAACCATCGAAAGTATAAATACAATAATCTTGTGCGTCACCGCACAAGTGATAACGGTATATATAAACTTAAAATGGGATTTAGTTTATACAATGAGTCGTTAGATAAATGTGTAACTAAGAACTTGATCGTATTTACTTAGGTACTTGACGTGTTGACTTCATTCTTACTTTGAGATATTTATATCATGTCAGAGAACACCTGCTAAGGTGAGTTCATAACCCCATGTTTTACGATAATTTAAATGATTACATCCTTGGGTGAGACCATGCTTTGTTTTACAAATTGGACCGCAAGTGTACATTTTATACCATGATTACGTGTTTGCCTGAGTTACCATAACCCGTTATGTCCTATGATCTGAAACTATTAATTGCATTAAATGTGATTGGGAATACATTGTATGGGCGCGAATGTTTATGGATAGTATCGATTAGGGATTGACAATCCCGTTCGGGTTAGACTAGCTATCACTGGGGAACGAACGCATACCATGTCGAATTTGGGATGTTGCGGGGTTAGCACATCATTCACGGACACTTGTTGGCAAATATTTATTTGCATTAATATATGTCGAGTTTCAGTGTCATGAGCTTAGGAAAACGTAATTACTTTTTATGATGTTTGCATGTGTTGCTAAATCATACACTTGGAAATCTTGCGGTCCTACTATTGATTTACATAAACCTATGAATTCACCAACATTATGTTGACGTTTTAAGCATGTTTTTCAGGTCAATAAGGCACGAGGTGCGATGATACATTGGAAGTCAATAATTGAAGAGTCAACACTTAAGATTTGGGGTCTTATTACATTTTGGGGACAATTGTTATAAACCGAAATCTTTATTTATATTGTTGAACAATTTGAAGCCATGGGCTTATGTAACAAACAAATATTTTGTTAATCCAATGTATCTTTTTCAAACGACACGTTTAGTAGTCGTTCTCAGATCTTGTGTTATTGATCCATAAATGTAACGCCCTCGGATATTCAATATTCCGCTGCGTGCTCAGATTTGAGGGTGTTACATTATGATTAGACAATCAATACATACCTATAATCACATCAAAACTCTCATGCCCAAAACGTATCAAATCGATGTCAAAGACATGACCCTCGATTTCTAGTTTGCAACCCTGAATAACCTTATCAATCGCTACTAGCTGCCCGCTAGCTATCTCAATCTCATATCTGAAACCTAACTCGTTGGCCTCTATGCCTAACGGAGGTATAAAAGTAGTGGAAACAAAACTATAGTCGGCACCGTAAAACAACGACGAAAATGCGGTTAGGATAATACTTAATCTTGCTGGTATTCTTCCAGCGGCGAAGCTCCGTAAAACAACAGAGATTAGGGAAGGTGGTCATGACGGTGAAATGTTGACACAAGAGTACGTTATGAAAATAATTGAGGATGCGAGTGATGATGATCATTTTACGCGTGGCGTATGGCTTAGCGCGGTTCAATATCTAGATGTTGAAGGGGGTATCGCAATTGGTTGTTTTGGCGATATGAAAACATTTTGCGGGAATGCGAAACTTAAAAAGGTTGTAGCAGTAATCAAGTCTTGTACGCCGAATGCACTAGGTAAGCTAACCGTAACACTCAAAGATCCTTCCAATCTAATTTTTGGTACAATTCATCACAAAGTCCTTTCAGATGGGGGTTATGGAAAGTCTATCATCATCGGAGTTGTTTTGATACTTCATAACGTTTCGGTGTTTACCCATAAACCATTAACCTATTATCTTAAAATTACATTGAAAAACATGGTAAATGTTTTCCACAAGGATACCGTTTATAGTTTCTAAATGTTTACGATTTTCATTTCGCACGTTTAAGTTTTTTATTATCCATGTAACGTTTTTAATTTATGAATAATAAAAGTTTTAGTTTTTGATAAAAAAAAATTGATTTGTCCGGCGGGGGTGGTTTCATTGATGTGGGTAAAACTATGAGATATTGAGGGTGAAAAGTAGAGAGAGAAATCTGATGTGTCTTATGAATAAGTATTTTTTCCGATGCCTTATGTGGGTAGTCTAAGATATTTAAAAATGAGGAAATAACTTGAGTATAATTTTTAAAGTACATGTTTGGTCCTTGTTGTTTAGGAAAAATTTCACTTTTGGTCCTAAAACGCATTTAATTACACCAGTGGTCCACGTGGTTATCCAAATTGGGTTGACCGGTCCTTTGCCCGATTTTCCATCCAATTTAACGTTAACGTGGGAGCATTTTTGTCCAACCACTTCCATAAGAAACCTCAGGGACTATATTTGTAATATTTTAAAAACAACTTTTGCATATATAATCGAAATACAGAGCAACCCGACAACCAAAAGTCATTCGCACAAAAAAAATGCCCTATTCTTAAGAACCCAAATTGCCAACAAAAACCTGCATCGATTAATCAAAATGGTTAGAGGTAAGTTGTAGCAATTCATATTTTCACATCTTGTTACGTCAATAAATATTCAACTATTTATTTTAAACTTCTACGCGTTTACTTTAAATATTCATCGTTTAGTTAAATTGCGTAAACTAAAAATCAACAATCAACGTAAACGGACACCAAACAAATAAAAGTTTGCGTCAAGCAAGAATTATATTATTTTTACGAAAGTAATAATTAACTTTTTATATTTTATTTTTATTAGTTATGTAAAACGTTTACGTTTCACAATAAAATACATTTAGGCATCCCCAGAAGCACCAATACCTATCTATACTCAACCAAATACCCACAATTATACCCAATACTCAAAAATTTCATAATTTCCTTATACATATATACATTGGCCGGTTATGAGCTTATAGAACACAAAGATATATATCTTTTGACTTTTGTAAACTAGCACATGTTGATTAAACCTTCAAGCAACCTTCTTACATTTACCAACCAATCTTTCATAAATCATACTAGTTCTTACAAGCACCATCCTATTCTTACACCAAATTATCTAATTCCCTAATTTCCATGGATATGTTCCTAGATATTTTGTGTATTTAAGCCATCCAATTCCTAACACTACACTTGTATCATTTCACTTAGCAAAAAACAAGCAAACTCTCTCCCAAGAACACCCCTAGCCACGACTCAATATACACACCCACATACATTCATAGTTTTTGATTTTACAAGTATTCTAAGTGTTCAAGGTTTATTTTTAGGCAAATCTAAGGGTATTGGATGCTTGGTTAATTAGTTACAAGGGTTTAATATCAAGAAGAAAGTTAGGGTTTCTATAATTGAAACTAGGATTTTCTTGATTTGGAAGCTTGGGTTTTCTTGATAAGTTAGGGTTTAGACTTTGTTTCTCTTCATCATCCATCTTGTTAAGGTATCCTATAAACCCTAAAATTTTCATAATCATTCATTTCATATTTATAATTGTTATATGGTTAATCATCACCTAGTTATATTTTATACATGTTTATAAAATAAATCAAGTTTATGTAAACTCGAGAAATACTTGTTCATGGTAAATATGATGTTTAAAATATAAGGACATGTGTTATTAAGCAATGGATAATTTATATAATTATTTGTAAAGTTGATGACATCAAATAACGTCTATTTTATAGCATCGTTTATCCCACGATATTAACCCATTTTGTATAGTTATTGCAAAGAATTGTTACTTAATCGTTTATATTCGAGAATTGCAGTAATTATGGAGTGATTGGTGAAACATAGCAAAAGGTGCGCATTCTGGAGCTTAAATGAAGATATTTTGAAGATTACTATTCTGAAGACCAATACGCCGTATCCAGAGGACTCAATACGCCGTATTCAAGATATGGAATCAATATAATATTCTGGAAAATATCAAATGTGGTCCCTACTCTAAGAAATCCCCAATACGTCATATCTAACCCATTGGATACGCCGTATTGAATCGACTTCCAGACATTATAAATAGAAAACTCAAAAATGAGTTTTAAGGGTGCTAAATCATATTCTCGATACCTAAACCACAAAAGTTGATTTTCAGAGGAGAAAAATAGCAGAAAAGGTCGAGCAACGTATTCAATTCCATAGGAGACATTGTGTAATTCCATATACTTTAATAATCGTTCAGTTTTTTGTATTATTCGTTAACTCGGTTAGTTTAGCTTGGCTAAATTATTACTCTTGTATTTATTAGGTATTAGCCATTATTATGAAGATCTTAATGTTTGGTATTTGTTTATATCGATTTCTTTATTTTTCGTTGTATGCTTGCTTATGTTTATCAATTTATAATTGTTTACGCGCTTTTGTATGCGACATATCATTCAACTGGATCTAGCTAAGTGGACCAAGCGGATCTAAAGTCCGGGATAGCTCTCCATATAGTAATTTATACACCTAGAATAATAGTTACACAAATATTGTCCTTCTAAGTCTGTGTCTAGGATACGCTTCGGGCTTAACTAGTTAATTGGATATTGCCAATGGTTTATTGATCGTGTTGACTAGCAGGTGACCTAGATAATTCAACAAATAACGTTCTGATTCCATTGGATAGTTGGACAAGTGGACTACTAGTGTATAGATTGCCATTAAGCGGTAAGCGGGTAAAGTCTCTATGAGCTAGGGTTTAACAAGATCACCATTGCTTTAATCCCTAAGATAGATTATAATCAGCAAATAAGGATGCTTTATGCGTATGCTTTAATTGTGACAGAATTAACGTGTCTAGGTCTTAGGATGATGTAACGCCTAAGTCTTAAGAATGATATGCCACATCGAGAGAATAAATCATTGCACTTAATAAACAAACCAACGTTCTAATCGGATTAATAATGGTTAATACAGTTTTCTTATATAAGGTTCGACCGCTCTTTTATCTTTTGTCTATTAGCTTGCGTGGGTAACAGTGTCTTGAATTGATTGTAGTCACCAACCAAACCGTGCCAGTCTCTCAGGCTGAAAACCCCCTTTTCCATTAGAATTAGGATTTAGACTGACATAGGTTTAACATAGGATTAGAATATAATTAACATAGATTAGATAACCAAGATATTAATTAAATTGATTGATTTAACCTCGCTCTCAGTGATCGTCATCCTACTTACCACGAAACTACTACCAATCAGGTACACTGCCCGTTAAAGTGTTGTTTTTTGTTGAGTCAAAAATATAAATTTAAAACTTGAATCATATAAAAAACAACCCTACACTACAACACATCAAGTTTTTGGCGCCGTTGCCGGGGAGTGAAAATTAATCTTGATTTTTATTTTGATATTTTGGTTTTTAACAATAGATTAGATCTAACCTTTAGGATTAGTATAATTTAGATTAGTGTATATTCTTGTATATTCTATATATTTTGTATATTTGTCTTTAATTGTTTGCTTGTATATTTGTGTGTTTAATTGTTTGCATATTTAATTGTTTTTCTTGAATACACTGTTATGGTCGACAGCTGAATACGGCGTATCCAGTTCTTTGTCTAATACAGCGTATTTATCCCAACAGATTAATACGGTGTATCCACTTTCATTGGATACGGCGTATCGATCTTCTGATAAAATTATTTTCCATTCTCGAATTTTAAGCCCAATTTTTTTATATACATTTCTCCGCTGGTTCTACTGATAATTTTCTGGATATTTTTCAGTAAGAATGACTAAGGTTATCAAAGGAGAGTTCGAGAAAATTAAGGACGTAAAGGTCGAAGATGTTTCGCTCACTTGCGACACATCACTTGAAAATTTTAACATGGAAGTCAGCCGATTAAGCGAGATGGATAATGATTTATTCACATATAAAGTTGAAGTTGCTAACATCCCATGTAACTCTGTAATGGATGATGATTTGGAGGATGAAACTGATGATGATATGGGGTATGATCCGTCTGATGGTGCATTTATTGAATGGTTAAGATCAAAAAATTTCAACTACAAGATGATGGATCAATATACTATGAAAGATTTATGGATTTATTGGATCAGAGGAGATGATGAAGTTGAGATTACTGATGAGGAATCTTCCGATGATGAAGATGAAATTGCTGATGTGTTTAGAATCGACACAAATATAATTAACTATGAGACACCTATCTGTTCAGCATTCAACGAATTTAATTATCTTCTTAAGGTAGATTCGGACCTACTTACAAAGGATATTATAGGGTTTAAGACCTATGATGACTACAAAAATGACTGGATCAACGAATGGAATAAGGATGTACCATGGGTTGATGAGAAACCAAGGACTGACACTGGAGTTTGGGCAGAGCCGAAACTAGTCAAACATACTTACGAGCCTTTCAACTATAAAACTGGGTGTTCGGAATGGCCAACGTATAGCTGGAAAGAAAATGATTACTGTAATGGAGGAAATTTACCTCGAACTTACATTATTGAAAACTAACTCCATTATCAGGATTACGAGTAGTACGAAGCTTTAGATGATTGTGAACTTAAAGATGAAGCTTTAAGAAACAAAGCTATCATGGATGGAGTAATCAACGATGATGAGTCATGCTGCGAGCTCAAGAGAAAATGGAACATATATACATACTATGATGATGCTTATGAAATTAATCATGAAGATAATAGGAATAAAGAATTATGCGAAATTCATGAGCCGCCGGTATGCAACATAAAGAAATATATAATGATTAAATATTCGTTCAATGATGATGAAGAGTATGTTGCTGTAAAAGAAGACGAATACGATGATCTTATTATTACGAGAAGATATGCGTTCCAAACTTACCAAGAAATCTTTCGGATTATGGATGAAGGATGGATGGTGACTAGAGCAACGTGAAGTAAGAGAAGCTAAAGAAAAGTCTAACTTAAAGACTTCGCTATAAACAAAAGTGCTTCCCGGGAGACAACCCGAAATGTTATTTAATTTTGTTATCGAGTATGTCTTCCCAGACTTTAATACGGCGTATCCGCCCCTTACCATACAGTGTATTGAATGTATGGATGTTATCACTCTTTATTTTTCATGCACTTTAAAAACATTATTGTCAGTTTCGCGAATACGCCATATTCATCTACTTTTCATCTACTTGATACGTCGTATCCACAGTCTGACCCGTATTTAGTTTGTTTTAGTTTAGTTTAAATTAACCGTAGATACCAAGATAGGAATGCACATGTTTTTCCTATATTTTACACAGGACCTCGTAAAGGAAATATCGACAAATATTGGTGAAGAATTTACAAATCTGGAAATCTTGAAGTGTTGGAGTCTTGAAACCTCAATACGGCTGTTCAACACACTATCTTGCTCATAAACGCAAATTGGAGAATCTACCGAGCAAATATCAATGGAGTTTCTCATTCTAATTCTTTTTAAATTCCCATAATTAATGTTTTACATATACAACGAGGACGTTCTATAATTCAAGTGAGAGGATGGAATTATAATGTTTAATTGTCCTAAATTTTCACAATAAAAGGCTTAATTTATGTTCAAATTTGATTTTTTTTCAAGCATATTTTTGTGAAATTACATGTTACATAACCCGCACACAATAACCCTTGATAGATATTGTGAGGATTTAACCTTTCCGTTTCCACATGTTTACCCAAATTCCACAAAATATGAGTGTGCCGGTGATATTGTAGAATTTAGAACTTGGCTTGATATATCTATTCGAGACCACAATAATGAGTATTATGGATTTAATTGGAGTAACTTGTTTAAATTGGTAAATCTTAGGATTACAATCAAATCGCCTTTACATGTTGTTTATTAACTAACTACACAAGTTAGTTAACCTTCAGTTTAAACCCTTCCACTCTCATCTTTAGAGTGATGATCCACTAGAACAACCCGTAGAGCCAATCCTTTAGGAATTTACACCAATTATTTGTTTTGTTACACCCTTACACCTTAGCCTACCCTGTTAGATTAAGTTTAATTTACTATTTGTTTCGTTACACCCTTACACCTTAGCCTACCCTGTTAGATTAAGTTTAATTTACAGTTGCTAGTTGCTTAAAGTGTAAAGTCTGTATATCCTGAGTCTTGTGTCATTTTCTATCTTTGGTGCGGTTGGAAATTTGCACATTGCAAATAGGAATGTATACTAGTAGTCAAAGCTTATGTGATTTTACTACATTCACAATTAATGGTGAATTCGAAGAACGAAGAAATTACCGAAGGAATTATCCGGAATTATTATGATAGTGAAGATGGTGAAACTACACCGAGATTTGAAGTTTAGTTAGTAAAAAAAAGAGAAAAATTGAAAAAAAAGATTAAAGATAATCGTTTCGCGAAAGAGCATTACCGAAGGAATTATACGAAGGATCGATTATTCGTTGATACGTCGACACAAATCAACGATGTAGAGTATTGTACAAAGTGGAAGATATCGCCACTTACATTGTAGAGTATGTAAAGTTTTGGGATGATTGGGAAGTTGACCGTTACGGGAACGCTAACTTATGTTGTTGTTTTTGATCTATGATCAAGACGTTATAAATAGTTGTGTCTTTGTCATAATAACGGTCAAGAAAATAAGTGTCTAGCAACTTGTACTTTAAGCCTTAATCTATTTGTTTCTTGATTTTTATTTAACAACAATTTACTTTCCTCTCACCTAATGATTAACCTCTGGTTTTACGTGTTAGGAATTAAAGGGCTTCTACAAGTTCATACTGCTCAAAGGACTTAGTACTGCTACTTGAAGATTATACTGCTAGTGAAGATTGAAGAATATAAACTAAGTCATTAGTACTGCTAGTTGTAATATTAGTACTGCTAGTTATAGTTAGTACTGTTAGTACAATGTTAGTACTGTCAGTGTAAATTAGTACTGTTAGTTAGTTTATTAGTACTGCTTATGTGATATGCATGAGTTATATTAGGAATAGATATGCATGATCACTTAACGCGTTTTGTAAGCCCATTAGGGTTTCCTTGGTGTATAAAAGGAACCCTTACGGCATAGTTAGACATATATACATAGACGCATCCAAGATAGAAAAGTCATAGTTATTTAGGCAAAACATATACTCCCTCTGTCCCAAGATTATTGTCCCCCGACAAAAAACACACAGTTTAAGAAAAGTGCATTTATTATTGCTTTTTCTTTCTTACTTTTTGACATAATGACAGTTTTACCCTTAACTAATTAATTAAATTCTTCTTTAAAGTTTGTAATAATAATTTCAAACAAGGGTAATATAGTAAACTTCATCAAGATTCCCTATCTATTTTTAGTAGTGGACAATTATTTTGGGACATCCCAAAAAGGAAACATGGACAAAAAAAATAGGACGGAGGGAGTAGTTGTTTTCTGAATCATTTAATATATTGAAAGTTTAGAGAAAGTTCTTGTGTTACTGTTACATTGTTTCTTTTGGTGTATAAAGATTAGTTTCCGACTCAGAATAGAGTCATACATTCAACTTCAAGACTATGCTCTCTGGGAGATCATAGAGGATGGCAACTCCTTTAAGCCAGTAGCACGAACCACTACAAACGCTGATGGTACATCTACTTCAACAATACCTGGTGCTGTTACTGCTGAGGAGAAGATCCAAAAGAAGAATGATCTTAAAGCCCGAAGTATTTTGATGATGACACTTCCAAGTGAGCATCTACTCACTTTTAATCAATACAAGGATGCCAAGACCTTGTTTGAAGCCATAGAAGCAAGATTTGGTGGTAATGAAGCCACCAAGAAGACTCAAAAGACACTCCTGAAGCAGATGTATGAAAACTTCAATGCTTCTAGCTCAGAGTCACTTGACTCTATCTTTACCCGAATTCAGAAAATTATAAGCCAGATAGCCATATTAGGTGAAAACATCTCTCAAGAAGATCAAAACTTTAAATTATTAAGAATCCTTCCTTCTGAATGGAGTATGCATGTTGTGGTCTGGAGGAATAAACCAGCTTCGGGCTCAATAAGTTTTGATGATCTCTACAACAATTTTAAGATTGTTGAACAAGAGGTCAAAAGAAGTGTAACCTCAAGCTCAAATTCAAATTCACAGAATGTGGCCTTTGTTTCAACTCCTAGTAGTACAAATGATGTAAATACATCTAATGTTCTTGTTAATAATGCTAGCTCCTCACTTAGTACTGCTAGTTCTACAGATAATACTGCTAGACTCAGTGATGCCACAATCTATGCTTTTCTGGCCAATCAACTAAATGGATCTCAGGTTGTTCATGAAGACCTAGAGCAAATCCATAAAGATGATCTTAAAGAAATAGATTTGAAGTGGCAATTGGCATTAATAAGTATGAAAGCAAGAAAGTTCTATCAGAGAACTAGAAAGAAGATCATCGTCAATGGAAGTGATACTGCTGGTTATGACAAGACAAAGGTAGAATGCTTCAATTGTCATTAGATGGGACACTTTGCGAGAGAGTGCAAAAATCCCAGGAGTCAAGAAAATAGGAGCAGAAATCAAGACAGCTCAAGGAGAACGGTGAATGTGGAAGAATCTTCTTCTAAAGCTATGTTAGCTATAGATGGAGCTGGAGTTGATTGGAGCTATATGACAGAAGAGGAAGTCCCTACCAACTTTGCTCTTATGGCATTCTCAGATTCAGAGGTACTCAATAACAAAACTTGCTCTAAAACTTGTCTTAAAAGCTTTGAAGATCTCAAGTCTCAGTATGATAATTTAAGAATAGAGCTTAATAAATTTAAATCTGATCTAGCCAACTGTAAAAGAGGTTTAGCTTCTGTGGAAGAACAACTAGTCTTCTACAAGAAAAATGAGGGTATGCTTTGTGATCAAATTGCTGCTTTTTAAAAGAGATGCCTCATTTAATGAATCAGAAATTAATGCTCTTAAAATTCAGATAGAAAGACTTACGAAAGAAAAAGAGAGTAATCAGATTAAGATTGGCAATTTTGAAAATGCTTCTAAGAGTTTAGATAAATTGATAGGAAGTCAAATATCTAAGAACAATAGAAATGGTGTGGGGTATAATGCAGTTGCAACTCCACCTACAGGCTTATTTGCACCCCCTACTATTGATTTGTCAAACTCTGGTCTTGAGGAGTTTAAACAGCCTGAATTTAAAGGCTATGGAGTTAAGGTTAAAAAGATTATTAGTGAAAATTCCTCTAATGACATTAAGAAAACCTATGTTGCCCCAATAATTGAAGATTGGGTTTCTGATAGTGATGAGGATGAGACTATGGAAAACGTGTCAGAATCAGCTAATGTTCAACAACCTAAGCAAGCTGATCATCCTAGGAAAGTTAGTCAAAATCCTAGGAATAACAGTACTAACGGGAATACTCCAATGTCTAAGAAATTAGGAGTTGGATTTCAGTTTACCCCAAAAGCTTGTTTTGTGTGTGGGAGTTTTAACCATCCAATTAAAGACTGTGATTTTCATGATAAAAAGATGGTATAAAAACATGTCTTGAACAATGTGAAATAGGGAACTGGTCAAAGGGAAGTTAGACCAGTTTGGAATAATGCTATGAGGACTAATCATTAAAATTTCTCTAATTCTAGAAGAAATTTTGCTCCAACGGCAGTTTTAACCAAGTCTGGCCTAGTACCAATTAGTACTGACAGACCTATTAAGACTGCTGCACCTAAACCCTTTGTGAATGTTGCAAAATCTAGACCAAATGCTTTTCAGAAGTCACATTCACCATCTAGGAGACCTTTTTACCAACAAACAGCACTTAAAAATAGAAATTTAAATAACAAAGTTAATACTGTCAAGGTAAATTATATTAATACTGCTAAAGGAAAAAGAGTGACAAGTGCTGTTGGGGAATAAGGGATTGATGCTGTTAAGTTCAAAGCATGCTGGGCTTGGAGACCTAAACTTAAGGTTCTAGATCATGTCTCCAAAAATAGTGGATCATACATTTGTAAGCAATTTGACTATGTTGATCCAACAGGCAGAGTCAAGTCAGTAATGGCTTGGGTCCCAAAGAGAAATTAATTCTCTTATGAGTATTATGCAAGATGTTATGGATTGTATTTCTCTGTGTTTGGAACTAACATTTTGCAGGTTTAGAGCTTAAAGTTTATTTGATTAATAAAGGATATGCTGATTTGATGAAAATGCTAGAGTTGAGGGGAGGATATTGATGATAGCATGAATATCCTTTCAGTGTTGGTTGTATACCACACAACAAATGGTCATCAATTCACCATGTCTAACAAACAAGAAAGAATTGGCTATTCCAGGGCAAACGGCAACTGGTAAAGAATTCTCAAATCCATTTATAGCTGTAGTATATAGACCAAAAACTATTCTTTCAACTAAGTTTTTGGGATGACTTAAGGTTAACTTTGGAATGAAATGGGTCAAAATTAGTATTTTGGTTTGACTAATAGCTTTGACTTCTATTCATGGGTTATGCATAAATATGGATCCTCATGAATTCTCACATGTCTATCTAGATATTTCTAGTGTGTTTGTGATGGATAGAGGCATGTTGTTGCATAATTATTGGAGAAAAAGTTAATACTGCTAGGCAAATTCTTTATACTGATGGGTTAAAAGTTTGTAATGCTAGTACAAAAGTTAGTACTGCTAGGGTACTATTTGTACTGCTGAGTTACCGTTTACACTGTTTGGTCAGTAACATATTTTCAACTCTTTGAATATTACCGTTGAGATTTTTACGCAACTAACTGCATATATAAGGTCCTTACTTTGGATATTTGTAATCTTTACCTTACTTACACGATTACTTTTAAAGATACAATTTATCCACTTTCCAAACCTTATACATTCTTTATAAAATCTCAATTGATTTTGACCAATACTAATTTGTTCTAAATTGATCTTAACCCAACACTCACATCAATCTTTTGCTCATAACCTAAATACACATGGCTCAAATGGGATTCTGCAACAAACATAATATGGTGGCTTCTCTTCAAAAGCCATATGGGAGTGAAGAATTCCATCAGATAGTAGACTTTCTTGCTGATAGTCATATCAGGTATGCTTTAACTGCAAACCCTACTATCTATGTTTCTCTTGTTGAATAGTTTTGGCAGACTACAACTGTCGAAACAGTTAATGATGGAGAACAACAAATAACTGTTACAGTTGATGGGCATAAATTTGCTATTACTGAAGCATCTGTTAGGAGACATCTCCAATTAGCAAATGTAGATGGTCTTAGTTCTTTGCCCAACACTGAAATCTTTGAACAACTATCTCTAATGGGGTATCTTTCTAATAATAACAAACTTACTTTTAAAAAGGTTCAATTTTCACCCCAATGGAGATATTTGATCCATACCATCTTACATTGTTTAAGTCCTACGAAAACTTCATGGGAACAATTTTCAAGTAATATTGCAACTGCAATTATTTGTTTGGCAACAAACAGGACTTTTAAGTTTTATCATCTAATTTTTGATGGTATGGTGAAAAATGTGGATAGTAAAACTAAATTTTTGATGTATCCACGTTTTATACAAATCTTTTTGAATAAACAGAAAAGGTTTCTTAATGCACATAATGCAGTATATGTTGCCCCTTCTTTAAAACAGAAACTTTTTAGCAACATGAAAATTGGATTTTCAGGGGTACATGTACCTCTATTTAGCACTATGCTGCTTCATGACCAACCTGGTCAGGGTGACGGACCAACAGTCTCTGTTGAGTTCCAACAAACACCCATTGATTCTTCATCATCTACATCACAACCCACTACATCTTAACCAACATCCTCACAAGCACCATCTTCTCATGAACCTACTTCTGAACCTATCACTACCACTTCATCTCCACATCTACAAGAAACACAAATTCCACAAACAACGTCTTCCATGCCCCATGATTCATCTCTCCCAGGAGGTTACACACCTGGAAGTGTTGAGGGCAGCATGAAACTAAAAGAATTGACGGATTTGTGTACTAAATTAGTTGCTAGAGTCACTAGCTTGGAAACAAAACTCAAAAAGACTAAAGAAGTTCACGGTAAGGCTCTTACCAAGTTGGTGATAAGCTCAAGTCTACAAACAAAAGGAAAAAGGCAAAAATGGTCATCTCAGATGAAGAAGAGGAATTAGTTTCAGAGGATTCTTCCAAACAGGGGAGGATGGAAGAGACAGAATATGCAGATGTAGAGGAAGAGAATGCAGGAGTGGAATATGATTTTGATCTGACTGAACAACAAGTTACTCCTTTAAAAGCTCCACAGGTTGAAGTACAAAGTCAAGAAATGTCTAAAGCTGAATTAAGTGTTCTCAGTGCAGCAAAAATCCTTGCAGAAACATCCAAAGAAAGGGTAAAGACCTACAATAGAAGAAGAAGTACTAACAGCTCACAAGTTAGTACTGCTACAGGACATTTTAGTACTGCTGAGGATATTCAAGATACTAATGAAGAGTTAGCCAAAAAGGTTTAAGAGGAAGATAAAACAAAAGTATTGGAACAACAAGAACAAGAAAGAGCTAATCTTAAAGCTGCATTAAATTTACAAAAACAGTTTGATCAAGAGAGAAAAGTAGCTGATGATATTGACTGGAGTAAAATTGTTGAACAAGCTCAAGAGAGACAATCAGGATTAATGATTAGGTATCATTCTTTCAAGAAGAAACCAGTTACAATAGCTCAAGCAAGGAAAAATATGATGGTATATTTGAAGAACATAGCTAATTACAAAATGAAGTATTTCAAAGGTATGATTTATGATCAGATCAGACCCATATTTGAAGGAGAATACAGGAAGGTACAAACTTTATTTAAGAAGGATTCTGAAGTCAGTAAGTCAGAGAAAAAGAGAGTTGTAGAAGAAGCACTATTTCAAGAAAGCTTCAAGAAGTTAAGGACATCTCAAGCTTCAGGTTCAGAGCCTTTTCATCAAGAAAAATCAACTAAAGAACCAAAAGAATTATCTGAAGAAGATCTTAAGAAGATGCTAGAGATAGTTCCAGTTGAAGAGTTCAGGGTAGAAGCACTGCAAACTAAGTATCCTATCATTGATTGGGAAATTCATACTGAAGGATCAAGAAAATATTGGAAGATTATTAGGGATGGAAACATCATAGAGGCATATCAAGGATTTAAAGATATGCTTAAGGCATTTGACAGAGAAGACCTTGATACTTTATGGAGCTTAGTTAAAGAAAAGTTTAGGTCTGTAGAACCTACTGAAGACATGGAAAGAGCTCTATGGGTTGAATTGAAAAGACTCTATGAACCAGACAAGGAGGATACACTGTGGAAACTACAAAGATATATGCATGATCCTTTGACTTGGAGATTGTATGGATCATGTGCAGTACATCATGTATTTTCAACAAGAGGGCATTGCATCTATATGCTACCAGAAAAGGATTATCCATTGACAACTGAAGTTATGATGTTGATGCTCAGCAGAAGTCTGCAAGTGGAAGAAGATAGTGAGATAGAAAAAGACTTAGTCAAGAAAATCTTCATAGAAGCCAATAGATCAAGAAGCTAAAGTGTTTGAAAGAATCCTCTCAGAACCAAAAAGCTTTAATTCAACAAACTTGATGATTTGAAGATAAATCACAAGTTTAGGGGAGGATTGTTGGGAATTAAAGGGCTTCTACAAGTTCATACTGCTCAAAGGACTTAGTACTGCTACTTGAAGATTATACTGCTAGTGAAGATTGAAGAATATAAACTAAGTCATTAGTACTGCTAGTTGTAATATTAGTACTGCTAGTTATAGTTAGTACTGTCAGTACAATGTTAGTACTGTCAGTGTAAATTAGTACTGTTAGTTAGTTTATTAGTACTGCTTATGTGATATGCATGAGTTATATTAGGAATAGATATGCATGATCACTTAACGCGTTTTGTAAGCCTATTAGGGTTTTTCCTTGGTGTATAAAAGGAACCCTTACGGCATAGTTAGAGACATGAATAGATATACACAAATAGAAAAACACAATAGTTGTTAGGCAAAACATATAGTTGTTTTGTGATTTGTTTAATATAGTGAAAGTTCTTTTGTTTTTGATATTGTTCTTATTATTCTTCTGAGTATATAAAGATTAATTCCGCATAATCTTTATATATACACCACAAGGTTTCTATCATAGTTGTTTTAGATTTATCTAAGATAACTAAAGCTTTAACAAGCGAATTAAAGATCTACAAGGGATCAACATCCCTCCCCTTCTTGCTTATGTTGAACGGCCAAACCACAACTAAAACAACAAGCCTCAAAATTAAATCAAGCGGAATCTTATCACTTTAATTTGAAATTCTTGGAAGTATTATGCATGCAAGGTGGTAAAAGAGACCTTTTTGTCCTTATGTATCAATGGAGGACCACAAACCCACTAAACCAAATGGAAGCATATCATTTATTTAAAGTGGCTAGGTGGTTAAGCTTGAACCCCCTTGGTCTTTTGCATCCAAACCCACCACCACACACACTCTTGGTGTGTGTTGGTCACTTAGTCTTTTGATCCCTTTCTATTGATAATTCTTGGTTCACAAAATATCCTAACCCTAATTTGTCCCTATATAAGGCTTGTTATATATCACCTAGGTTATTTATTCATTCTTACAAGCCACCAAAAGCTTTCATCTCTTTTTTCTCTCCTCTCTTAGCCACGACACAAAACACACATACACAAACACTTCCATAGTTTTGATTTCAAGCAAGATTTACACATTCCAATCTTATTTCTAATAATATCTAAGGGTGTTCCAAGGGTTTGACCCATTGTTTCAAAGTTTCTAAAATATCAAGAGGTTAGGTGTTATGTATATTGTCTCATGAGGGTTTTTACTATGCAAGATTATTTGGCGGTTTTAATAGATCTAAATGATTTTGGGTTAGATCTTTTCTTCTGTTTTCTAGACTCATTCTTATCTTGTAAGTGTTCTATTCTACCCCTTGTGATTTCTTTATGGTTCTTATGCAAAGTTAAGGCTTATGTGTTTGTTGTTTTTGAAAATAAACAAGTTAAAACATAAACTAGTATTGTTTTATGATTCTTTGATTTACAAAAGGTTTGGTTGTGAGTATGAGTGATAATGAGTGTTGCAACAATAGAAATCTTAGGATTGGGTTAGTATTGACTGTGGTTTTAATGGCGAAACATTGGTTTGGTTTAAGTAGTAGAACGGGAGCTAAAGTTAGAAATATTCAACTATTTGTCGCGAAGTTTGGAGATCATTTTGGGAAAGCATTCTTTGCGAAAAAAGATGGTGCTGGTCCGATTTTGTTTTAAAAGTTTTAAGGAGACTTAAACATGTATTAAATTTATAAGTTCAAAAAGTAGAGTTATTTGGAGAGCTTATTTTGAATAGATAGATTTTTCAATATATCGATACACTAAAAGCGGATTTCAAAACGGCCAGTTAATGGGTCGAGAAAATTAATTTTTTTGAACATGTTAATCTGGCAAAAATAATAATGAGTTGGGGTGCGGAGGGGGGGCTGAATATGAATAGTAAATAAGGGTATTCTGACACATTCTGGACATTCCATTTTTGAGGTTGAAAACATATAAGATAACCATTAGCTATATTGATTGGAAACATAGAAATGTCATAAGAATAATATGAGATGCCAATGTTATAAAATCGTATAGCTTCTAAAAAAAGTAACTGTTTGAGATTATAAGTCGTACGAGACTGAATGGTAAAAGTTAGGCGTTAGGTGCGTATTGATGAAAGCTGTATTTTGGACAAATAATGGGCGATTTAACAAAAATAGTAGGGGAACTGTTATTAAATATCTTGATAGTTTAAAACTGTCTAAAATAGGAAGTTTTCTAAAATAGTAACCTTTTAGTAAAACCGTAGACGTATTTTAAATCACTGAATAATTTGCTTCGTAACGACAACCGATTTTTTTTCTAATTAATGATACAAACACCCTAAGGTTGCCTTCGTGTTGTTAATCGTATTCGCTTTTTGGTTTCGTATATATATCTTAGTCCCTAAGACGCATCATTCCTTTAGGTGAACTGGCTAGATTGTTATCAACTTTTCTCATATAATGATTATACATTCGCTCATCGCTCTACAAGGTGAGTTCAATAGCCCTTACTTTTACTCATTTTGAATAAACAAATTTGCAACTTTTGGGTGAGAACCATTGCTTGTTTTAAAACTTTACGGACACAATATTTACATTATCATTTCCCCCGTTTACGGTTGCCTAAATTACGATTAGACCAACTATCATGCCTGAACTATCATAAACTGTTAATAACCTATGACCAGATGGGATTGGTTTTAAGGTAAGCGCTGAGTAGTGTTTTAAAAATCTATTTGGTGACCAATTATGCCCTATCTGTGTAAGCAAGCACTTACCTTTGTTCCTAGTGTCGATTGAGAACGAACGGGATTAAATAATCAATGTCAAAAACTCATTGGGGTGTCTTAGGTCAGAGGCAATCTGTAGGGCATTATCTATCCACTTTCTGCATAAGTAATAATTATCTACCTAAATTCTAGCATAGGTCATGAGCTTAGCGCAATGTAAATACTTTTCATGTGATATTCTATCCGTTATAATAGTCACATAACATTTTAAAATTCTTGTGGACCAACCTTACCTCAAATTCAAACTATTAAATTTACCAACATATGTTATGACTTTCTTTTAACATGTTTTTATCAAGAGCTTAGCTGGATTGTTCCTGGAAGTCTATTTGATGTTTGCGATTCCTTCGCTAGGTCACCCTTTCAAAGAATAGTTTATCTTTACAAACTTAATAACTATATTGTCTTAAAAACATAGTTATGATTCCGCAGCCATTTTACTTAACTTTCACTCAGCTAAACCTATTTCAATTGTGTTGAGAATAATTGAAGACTTATTTTTTATTTAACATCAAGAGCAACGAGTTAATGTTTTATCATCGCCCATATAATTGTTGATTACTTGATCTTGTGCATGATATGCAATACGTCACGCCCCCCGTACACGTATCCGGCAGCCCTAATCTGATTAGGGGTGTGACATTTCTCATCAATTTTACATTTTTGCATAATTAGGAGTAGCTTAGTTTAGTTAAAACCCCCCCTTAAAAACCTAGATTTCACTTGCTTTATAAAAACATTAAAAGACCAAAAATAATATTCCCTCAACCTTTAGACCTTAACGACATACTCTTCGAGCCTACCATAATATTTCCCCAAAGAACGATCAATCCCCCGAGTCTTGCATATACTACACTACAACGCTTAGGTACTCCGCCTAGGAGGATTGTAAAACTTTTCTGTTTACAGTCTATCCACATCACAATCCCTTTTCTGATGGTTTTCTTGGTATCTTAAAATGAGAGTATAAAATCCTACAATCCTTTGACAACCAAGGTTACAGATGTACACTAATAGCAATTATACATAACAACGCGTGAAAATTAGTCCTCTCCTCGCTCACCACTAATCCATAACCAATCTGTAGTTTAGGAAAACGATATGTCCTTTAAAGTGAAGAAACAAGAAGCCCCACTATGGAAATGTTATAATATCTAATTATGTGATGACATTTCAGAATACCATAGTTTAAATAATACGCCCACAACGCAGGACTGAGAATAAGACATTTGTATAACTTAGTAAACGTGTGGGTTATAATACACCCTCCATGGCTTCCTATGGAGGGGGGTATAGACTCTTTTATCATTTTACTCTTTTCATTCTACATTTAATACTTTACTTTCTCTTTCACTACATCTCTCTACAAATTCTCTTTCTACTCTTTCTCTACAATATGACTATCTTGTGGTTTGAGTCTCCCCGGCCATCGAATCATAGATTCTTTAGTTTTTTCAATTGGTAACAGCGCCTAGGTTTCATTCTTGGGTCGACTTAATTCTTATTGTCTGATTGGTCCCGAAGGTGTCTCAAATCAGTCATCTTTGTCATTTTGTATGTCACTTTTTGTCACTTTAATAGTTGGGTTGTGTTCATATGTCTCATAGTTATACTTTATGCCTATATCGGTCCAAAACAGTATTATATTATTTGTCTCGATAGGTGAGTTTTGGATCTGTATCCATGGTCAAACATCTATCCTTTTAGTTTTTTGTGGTTCTCTAAATCTGTCCAAAACAGTATTACATGGCTTATTTTCTAGGAAAACAGATTTATAAGCCTTTAGGCATGCTTATTTTGGGCTTATTGCTTATCTTGAAGAATAAGCTTATTCTTAGGGTAAAAAGCTTATTTTTGAGCTTATTCATGGATGTTTATGATGGTATACGGTTGGAGATGATGGGGAGACATAGATACACAATTTTAGCCAAAAAGACAAAAAGGACATTTTTTGTTTTCTTATGCGCGATTTATACCACCGGCGATTTATACCAACGGCGATTTATACCACTGACGATTTATACCACTGCTAAGCAGCGATTTATACCACTGCAAAGAGGCGATTTATACACCCATACCATGTCTGAGTCAATTCGGTAATTACTGAGTTGACCGGGTCAACTCAGTCAAAAAGTCAAAACTTAACTGAGTCATTACCGAGTCAAACCAAAGGAAACAGAAGAAGAACAGAAAACAACAGACTCATAACCCACAACCAATTAGAATCATAACAACATAACGAATCCAACTCTACTACCCTAATCCCTTCGTCACATTCAACAAATCCACAATCAAATCCACAAACTAATCCTAAATCCCATCGTCACAATATCAACAACAAACCATCATCTAATCCTACATCCTCTTCCAACTTCCATCACGACTCAAATTTAAAAGATAATGATCTCAGTTTCGTTCAAATTTCCTTACAAATCTTTAAGATTTTTTTGTTGAACACAAACTCTTCATCGATTTATGTGAAGGTAAAAACCCCCTCTTTAATTTTTAAAGATAAAAGATTGAACATAAACAAGAATCTTTTGTTCATCTTTGTTTCGATTGACACACAAAAACAAAATACAAACCTACCTAAGACCATTAAAATGATCTTGAAGCCAAAACTCTTGTTCTTCTGTTGTGCGATATATCAAATTTGAATGGTATAAAGATCTTATCTTGGGTTTGGGATTTCTGTTAATCGATTTATAATGTGAAGAGTTGATGTCTTGAGTTGTGACTACACGATTAGGGTGGAATGATTTAGGAGATTGATTGGTGTTATCATTTTTGGAGATATAAGGCTGGATAATGTATTGATGGATCTGTGTGTTGATGGGAGAAAAAGGTGGATGTAGGCGGATGTAAATGATTTAGGGTTAACAATGAGATAAATTAAGGCATATGTTTGTCTTATATATCCTAGTGATTTGAGATAACGCATGAGCTGATTTGTTACGGGCATTATATTATTGATAGACCAAACATAACTTGTAGATTTGCTATACATGTGAGCTCTTAAATAAAAGTTGACGGTTAGTGTTTTTTAGTGTCAATGGGCTGGTGGTACTAGAACGAATTTTAGGTGGTTTGTGAGTTAATCCTAAGTTATGGGCTATAATTTAGCTAATGTATTGATGGGCTGAATATTTTTAATGGTTAATCATAGATTCATAGACTAAGTATTGGTGTAATGTGGTTAATTGTTATATTCGGGGTTATAATGACAAAGTGACAATTTTTAAGTGACGAGACCGAGTATATGGTTTACATAGTGGGCTGGTTTGAGTATTGGACCGAGTATAACAGCGGTAACTGTTTCGTATTACAACTAAATTGGTTATATGATTCAATTCGGATGATTATTGCTATATTTAGTTGTTAATGGTTACATTTGAGCTTGCTTAATGTAGTTCTAGTTTCTTAACCAAAAGTTTATACAAATTGGTGTATAAATTGGTTAACTTGGACTAAATATTTAAGATCAACAGGTTATTGGTTGTATTCGAGGTTTAAAATGACAAAGTGACAATGTGACGAGACCGGGATCAATTTGTATAAGAATCATGGAACTAATTTTTTAAAGGCTAGATTTGGTATTAATTTTTCTAAGTGACTACGGAGTTGATCGGGTATCACTTATTTGAGATTGAAGTGGCATTTTCACAAAGGTGTGTTCTTATTTTATCTTGAAGTTGGGGTTGGTTGGATGCATGACTTTTAATGATACTTGCTTAGGCTTAAGATTTTGGATGAAGACTTGGGTTATCTAGTTACCAGCAGTCGGGGTGGTTCGTTGAAGACCTGGATAACTATCACTTAAAGGAAATACATTGTAGTTCTTAGTGTCACACGCAAAAGACGTTGTGGATAATCGCAAAGGGTGATGAATGTCTCATACTTTGATTGGTAAGTATTGAGTTTCTCTACACTATTCTTCCAACATTAGTGCAAGCTTAAGTCACAAGAACCGGAAATTCTACTTCAGTTTCAAGTTTGGTATATCGGAATTACTCCATCAGTGGTCACTTCAAATAGCCTACAAAACGGTTGGTTAAAAGATAGCCAAAGAGAGTTTATGAGTAGAGATTTGATCAGTATTTGACTCTCACGGGATAGATTTGAGCTAATTTATTCTTCTCATAAGTATTCAAGTATATGTGCGTACAAGGTTTTGTTGATTCCGAGGTATCAAAACCAGCAAGGGGGAAGGAGAAGATACACCCAAGAATCTTTGCCTTTCTTTTTCTTGAAAGCTTGAAAAAGTCATCTTTCTTGAAAATCTTTTTTGTTAGGCCATGCCGGGAAGACAAATGTCATAACCGCAGAGAAAATCAGCGCTTTAACTTGTGGCTTTTGAGTGCATTTCTTCAAACACATGGGGGAAGAGATATCTTGTGAATTTTAGTATGCATTATTTGAATTTACAGGGGGAAGAGTTGTGAGAAGAATTATTCAAGCGTGAGAAGATACGTTGCTGATCCAGTTAATGTTATCCCCGAACGGTCAATCTCTAAGCTTATTCTTAAAGAAGCAGTAATATTTGATGTGGTCTCCTACTAATTCCGCTGTGCACTTAATAATTCTAAGCTTGTAAGAAAGCTTTAAAACTGCTCAAGAAAGGATTGCTAGTTTGGGCGAGCTTTAAAAGCTTCTAAATAACGAATATTCGGCATGAATTAGGGGGAAGCTAATTCAGAAGCTTCTTCTTAACCAGAAGTGTATGGGTTACTTAGTTCGTGCCTATTACAGTATTTCTCCTACAATGTACTACAAATATGATTCATGTTGGAGTGCAGACTTGATGTCAAAGACCACATAAGACATCATCAGCATTAGAAGCTTCATGGAAGTTCTTGTTCTTAATCATTATGTACTTGCTAGGAAAATATTGTAAGTAATTTCGTATATCATCCCATGGGGGAAAATTGTTAGGAATTCATTTATGTGACGACATTTACGGAATTACCATAGTTTATAATAGCACCACACGCAGGGACTAGAATAGACATTCTTGTAAACTTAGTATATGTGCGGGCTATAAATACCCCCTCCATGGCTTCCATGGAGGGGTTGAGACTCTTGTATCTTTTACACTTTCATTCTATTTTACACTTTTACTTTCTCTCCCTACTCTCTTTACAATATGACTATCTTGTGGTTGAGTCTCCCCGACCATCGGATCATAGATTCTTCAGTTCTTTCATGAATCATTTTAAGCGTAAGTACATTTTCATATGAATCTGTGTAAAAAGTCAAAACATCACCAAACACTATAAGAACAAAAAAATCATAATTATCTACAACTAAAACGTAAACTAGCTTTTAACTTATATTACACATGCTTTTAACATGAACAAAAACTAAAAAACCAATAAAATTATTAGGAACTATAACTAACCATAAACATTAGCAAGATCATGGATCGATGAAGAACGTGCTCAATTTTACCCAAAAAGAGGTGCCACCATTTGCAAGATTTGCTTGATTTTAGCTAGTGTTTTACAAGAAGTATTGATAAGATGTTGGAACACTGTTTCAATCAAAATGTACTCAAGGGTTGTATTAGGTAATGTGAAACTTCTCTAGATGATGAGATGCATCAGTTTCTTTTATTTGAGGTGGGAGTGTATGGTATTTAGAAAAGAAACCATCACGGATTTCCTTTTTGGACAAAGAAAGATCAACTTCAAGAGCATAAGAAATAATATTAAGCAAGTCCAGTTTAGTGGGCCTTGGTTTAACTAGTCCCACTATTCCCTCACTTGATAGCAACATTTCATCTTTTACCACATAACTAACACTGCCATAATCAGAGACATGCACCTCATCCTTCACAAACGAATCTACCAACTTTAATTCAAATTTCAAATTATCTTTTACACGCACTTGAGCGGGAAAAGAGGATTCATCAACAACCTCGGTTTCCACGCTACCCTTTTTAGCTCGAATATCATCGGCGATAGGAACCAAAATTGGCTTGTTGCTTTCGGTTTCAATTTCAATGCCCAGATCAACACCAGTTTTAGAATCGAATTTAGATAAGTCATACTCTTCTTGTTTGCATTTGAATTCTAGAGAAAATCTTGAACCACCCAAATATTCAACCTCACAATTTGAATCGCTGAACGAAGACCATTTTGCTTGAAGTTCTGTAATAGAAAGAATTACAAAAGGTTTTCCACCGCCAATCTTTTCAAGCTAGTTCATAGAAAATGTCATGAAAAATCAGTTAAGGAATTGAGAAAGCTTCTCAGAGACTAAGGTCCCCAAAACCCACGAGTTGCTATGGGGATTGGCGGTGTAGTATTGTTTTTGTTTTAAAGTTGTGGCTTGACTGTGTTGGTTTTAGGTGTTCTTTGGTTTATCGAGGGTTGTTAAGTATAGGTTTCCAAGGTTTTTTAGGTGTTTTTTCCTGGTCGTTTGATGTTGTTGTGTTTGGTTTTAGTTAAGTATCTAGGATCGTTCCTTTGTGGTTTGGTGTTTGTAATGTCAAACTTCTTGCTAGTTTTTTAAATATATATATGCCGTAAAAAATGGAATGTGAAACTTAGCATATAGTTTATTTCTTGAGCGGGAAGAGAGAAATGACATAAATGCCGTGCAGAGAACGTGAGGCACATAACGGGAGGATCGTTAGAAGAAACGCTGCGTGGTGTTTTTCTACTACCACGTAAGCTACATAGACTAAATTAGAATAAAGTTGTTTTTACGCGCGAGCGATTTTACAATTTTTGACAATTTGAGTACAAAATTTGCAATTTACACTACTACACAAAAATATTATTTGGTACCGTTTTAAAGGTTCTCCTTATTAATTGTACCAAATAATAACCAAAAAACCTGCCATTTTATTTTTCTTTATTGGTACGGTTTTTTAATAACCGCATCAAAATTATTGACTACAAATTTTTTTTCCCCAAAACCTGTAACCAAACATTACAGTGATATCTTTCGTAGCAGACCCATACATTCCAGCATACACAAATAAATGAAAGAATATTCAACAACCTTAACATTCTATAAAAACATCAACCAACGTAACAATTTGATTTAGATAAAATTGTTATCCATTACAATCGTTTAAACGTCACCATCATGAGAATAAAAAAGCTAAACTATTGAGGAGCCGTTGTATCTAAAGGAACAACTACAAGCCTATAAAACTCGTTCAAAGTCATAGAAGCCACTTGGTTCATCTCTGATGGCGTTAGACGGCATGTATTGTCCCAAAGCTATAAAAACAAGTGTAGAGGGATATTAGTCATATTTTTTCACAATAAAACAAACAAAATGTAATACAATAAAGAGTTACAAAGTATATTACAATTAGCTAAGCTAATTCAATCCAAAATGCATAAAACATATTAGTTCAACCCATTTGAGATTCCTAGATGCAATAGCAGCCGACCTGTTGCAACAGCAGCTGACTCGCTGCAACAATAGACCACCCGCCGCAACAACGGGTCGCAACATATATACTACATTGATGGGTTTTGAAAAGCATCTAATTTAAGGCTTCTACTTCCATTACTGCTGGTTTGACTCAAAGAATTTGTCCTATAAGAATAATACAAATGTTATATTTGCTATTTAGTATCTCATTTGTAACTAGTGCGGGTGTTTTATACTTGAGTTAACGTAAAAAAATCTAATAATTTGCAATAGCAGCCGACCCGCTGCAATCTCAGCCAACCCGTTGTAATCTCAGCCAACCTGCTATAATCTCAAGCAAAAAATGAAATGCTTACACTTTCTGGAAAGTCGGCTTGTTTATTTATAGCAAGGTCGTGCATGAACTTCATCAAATAGTAGCCTCATCCTCATTCTCCCTCTTATTGAGAACACTGGAATTAAATAAACAAATAGTTACACAAATGAAACAACAAAATTAATGATATATACACAACAATTGTAGATTATTTACCTTAGCTAACGTCCAATCAAACTTGATCTCCAAAGCACTAAATTGAAAAGCAATGGTATTCGTTAACTTCAACTATTTTCTCAAAAAGTATATGTGAACTCAAAGTCAATATTAGAAAATTTATTGTTCTACTATCTCTAAGAAATAATATCTCTTCTCATTATTCCCCATAATTCTTTTAATCCAGTATATAACCCTTCCTCAAGTTTGGGCAAACAACAAAAAAAAGCCAATGACAATCACTACACAAAAGTTTCATCAGTTTACTATAAATACAAAGCACATATAATAAAATCCTTATAACAAGCATAGAAATTACCCTTGCCAATAAGGTTCCACGTATATTTCTTTTCTTGGATTTAATCCCTTGGTAATTGGTATTAATGATATGATCCATTACTTTTTTACCATTTTTCCTACATTCAATTGATAAAATGAGGTGTGGATTAAAGAAGACGCACTTGTTATCAGGAAGACTTTTCACCATCAAATGTAAACACCTGTTATCAATAAAACAAAGACATGTTAGGGTGTTTGGATGTTGCTGTCAAGGGGTGTTTTGATTACTTTCCGAGGGTGTTTAGACTCTGCTATTAGAAGATGTTTTGGTTGCTGCCAGGGAGTATTTGGCAGCTATCGAAGTGGTTAAATTGCTATTGTATGGGGGTGTTTGGTTTATGTTGCTAAGAGTATTGAGCGGGTGTTTGGTCGCTACTGTTATGGGTATTGAGTGGGTGTTTGGTTGCTGTTGTCAGGGGGTATTGAGGGGCTGTTTGGTTGTTGTTCTCAGGGGTGTTTGGTTGGTCCATCATTGTATATCAATCTTTTTAATTGAAATAAAACACTTTGTTTGAGTAAAATAAAAAAGAAATAGATTATATGCTAACTTACATCACCCACCAATGTATGAGAGTAATATCAATCTTCGTGTTGATGTGCAAATCCAAAATTGCCTCGTATTCAATCCACTCTTCCTGATGATCGACATACATGTCTTGATGTGGAATAATTGAAATATTCCAATTCTTGCACTTCGAGAATCATCTCACAAAATCTCTAAAATATTTTAGCAGATATTTCACTTCATCAAGTCGCTCCTTATACCTTTCCTCTTGGGTTTGCTTAGGCTAGGTAGGTTCACTAGTTACAGGATGAGATGACATTAGTTTTTTGGCCTACATTAACAAACCATTAAATCATAGTAAGTCAAGAAATACATAATATATTAATATACAAGTTTGTTAGATAATTAATGACTATCACTTAAGGCCAACTTGTTAGAATTTGAGGATGCAATGCACTTTGACTTTCCAAATAAATCAAAAAACAATTTGGATATGTCAACTTGTTATACAAACACACATAGTTATCAAGTATAATGATTGAAAGACTACCAAACTCATATAACCCCCGAATGGCATTTGGTGTGGGAATGTCATTAGATCTTCTTGTTGCATTAACACGACAATTAATTATATTAGTATGTATATGTTTGTACCCAACTTCATGTACGAATATATGTGTTTAGAAGAATGATTGTGCAACTACCATTAGAGGGCGATAACATGAACTTGAACTTAAATCACTAATCGAGATTTGGCATGGCATAGTCTGACTAGGAGAAGAGCGACTCATGGAGCGGCGTGGTGAGATTGTTTGATGTATCTGCATTCAAAAGAAAACTTTTTATTAAACAATACTAGCCTATAACACATTGTCATATCTAAGTAATGCATGACGATACCTTGATCTTTTTCGAGGCCATTCAATAAATTCCAAGATTGATTATTCTAATGATGAACACTCTCGGTCTCTTTAGGCACATGTATCGCTTTAAAAGCATCTTCGACTGTGTCTACTTGAACCTTAATGTGACCCTAGAACATAGAAGAGTCATGTAGTGGTTCACCCTATTCGGATAAACATTCCCTATAGCTACTAGAAACTCATGTCCATGATAGGGCCATAGCAAATCACATGGAGTGGGATCCTATACAACATTGATATTCTAGTATATAATAATAAAGTTTATATAAAATCTTTACAATAACATAATTACCTCAAGGTCATCGAATCTATCAGACGCACAACTAGAACAAAGACAAGTCAGGCTCTCTCTCCCTTGTAGATGTGCCATGATAGCCTTTAACCCTTCAATCTCATTTTTTTGACCGTCAAAATTTTCTTGAAACGCAGTTGTAACTATTTTTGTTACCTTATCTTAAATAGCCTCGAAGTCAACAATCTGATGTATCTCCTTATCTCCCTTCACCCAACCTAAGGTTGTCCTTACTCCAAGAATTGTAGATACCCCTTTGGTTCATCCCCCGTGCTCTTTCCCAAACACTTCTATAATCGGATCTCTTTCTAACACATGGTATGTACCATCTTCCCGCATGTGTTGCTCTTTTTGTGCATGTCCACATAAACAATAAAATCATTAGAAATTATATACATAGTTATATTTGTGATATATATATAGTTATATGAGCATATCTAATTTTACCAATTGTTGAAGTGTTCCTTCTATAGATTATATTAACTGTCTTGAGCCCAGTGTTTTATCTTTTTGTAAGTGTGCTAAAGCGTATATCTTGGAACGGTCATTTTGTATAACACTTAACCATGGGTGTTGTAATACTAGTTGGTCTCAATCAACCCTCTAATAGCTTTGTAAAGCTTGTATCACTCCAACTATTACTTGCTTTTAATTTTAACAACTCCAGAATAGTTGAAAGTACAGAAAAATCACAACCATCATACACTGGTTTCTCTGCGTCCTCAAACAATTGTTGTAAATCTTATTGATCAATATCACTATCATTAGCCTCCAAATCATGCAACATCTCATTTAAATTTTCATGTCTGTCATTACTGTAAGATTTAGTATTCTCATTAGCATTTGATAGATGACTTGATGTGCTATTATCAATTAGTGATTCACCATGCTCCGACCAACAAGTATATTTACGAACAAATCCATGTTTGAGCAAATGAAACTCAATCACTTTGATATCATTATATGGTACAAAAATTTTACATTTTGAACATGGACAAAAAATCTCAATATCTCCCTTAGCCAATTGGTTAAACTCGACAACTATAAGAAAACTTTGCACTCCGGTGGAAACTAGAGGGGGGGGGTTGAATAATTTACCGGTTAATTAGATTTTTTAAACTTTGCTTTTAAAAATATTATATTCGAGTAAATATGAAATCAACCAACGATATGAACAACCAATATATCTAACTACTTGTAATCATAATACAAATAATGAATGATAAATATAAACAAGAGAAAGGAGATAAAAGATAGAACAATCAAACGATAACACCAAGATTTATAGTGGTTCGGCTACAAAGCTCCTTTTCGCCCTACTCCACTCCTCGAGTATTCGACTTGAGATTTCAATATGTCAACAAGCTCCCTTTAGGCGGATGAATACATTTACATGTCGCTTATCTTATTTTCCGACACTAAGCTAGATGTCGAGTCCTAATCTTAGCTAAAACTAATCTACCACTTCACTAATGTATTTTGAGGACTAAAATACTAACCAACACACAACCAACACTTCCAGATTTATACACTATTCGGATTTACACAATCACACAAGATCAAGAAAATAGTGGTTTGGATCTAGGAAAAGATAGAAGAAAATAACTAATCTATAACACTTTGTTTCTTGGTGAATACGAATGTTCTTCTCTTGCACTTGATAGAAGGAAAAAGGAGATGAGATTGGATCACTTAAAACAAGATTAAACTTAGTTAGTGATCAAGAATTTTAGAAAGAGAAAGAATATTTTAGTGAGAGAAAGAGATCTGAAAAATCTATGCAAAGAGGTCTAAAAAAACTACAAGGAATAGTGGAGTATTTATAGCCAAGAAATGGTAACGTCTACTGGAGGCAAACTTGGCGGTCCCAGATATATATAGGGGTCGTTCTGCCTATCAGGGGGGCGCCCCTAGGTAGACGCTTCCATTTTTATCTTTTAGTGAGGAAGGTAAAATCTAGTGTAGAAGCTTCCATTTTAAGAGGAAAACCAGATTTGAATTTTTATAATTAAATACAACATTCTTTTAATAAATAAAAATATTTTGTATCTTTTTATTTTTGTAAAAATACTTTTGTAGAAATGTAATGGGTAGAAAAATTATTTTCTTAATCACTAATCATGTTTAATGATTTGGTTATACATACTTTAAGTGATTTACGTCGAAATGGAAATTTACAATTAATAACGTGTAAGCGTTTATTTCTATCGTAGACGTTTTAGATTTTGTCATCTTCAAAACGTAGAGAGGTCGAAAAATATAAATAACATTTTTAGACATTATTTGTATTAACAACTCCATTTACATATTCCATATCAGTAATGTTCATGTCGTACATCTAGTTTCGTTCCATCTGAAATTTTAAAACAACATAATAAATCATATGCATGTATGAATCAAACATATGTGGCTACATGTGGTAGATCCTAACCCACCTTTTGAATATTTTATCTCATATGCGTATACATTTTACCAAGTAGAAATTTTAAGAAAAAAATCGGCAGCATTTCCCCTTAACTCCCTAAGTATGCGTATAAAACGCAAACTCGATGGAGTAAGGAGAAATGTATACCAATTTTTTTCTTAAAATTTCAACCCGATAAAACATATACGCGTCCTAAATGAGACAAAATATTCAAAAGGAAGTCCCAGGGATCTGCCCGTAATTAATCTCTATTAGACTAATTTTGGACGGGTATTAACTAATTCATATCATGATCTACTAACAACTCCTAGATGCAGATGCTATAAATATATATATATATATATATATATATGCGAACAAACGTATCATATATATCTTACATTATATATAACAGGATAAATAAATGCCACCTCATGCAACATACCCGCCACATCATCCTTTACTAATCCCAATCAGCATAATTTAAATCCCAGTCAACAATTTTAGATCCCAGTCAACAACTATTAATGCCACATATGCATTCAAACATGACACATATGCATTTAACATGCCACCTAGCAAGAATCAAATCCACCTAGGCATTTATGTGTCCACATGTGCATTCATTTTGCCACGTATGCATTAGTGAATGCCTAGAAATAAATATGTGCTAAAAAGGCTATTGCAAGATTCAAACCCAGGATAATAAACCAATATGCAAAGAACTTAACCACTAGATCATGACTCGGTTTGTGTTTTTATTTGGAAAAAAACACTCATAAAAGCACCCAATCCTGAAATAAATGCAATATGACTATTTCAAAATTTTAAACACAGAAACGTAACAGAAGATTTTAAAACATGCAAGAAAATCGGCCTATTATTCTCTAAATTATAATCACGCCTATAATCATGCAATAAATCATGTTTCTTTATTCACATAATCAAACTATGATTTCAAGCGATCAAAATCCTACAGACAAATCAAAATCACAAATACCTCCTTCCTCAAAAACCCTAAAACAATCAAAACCCTACGCACAGAGATAATAGCATGTTTTCATTATCTGCATATTGAACACTAATGTAAAACAATAATTACAGGTTAGTTTCACAACGAATCACTCTTGCTTTGAAGGTAATTACGTGTTCTTATGATGTGCTTTATTATTGTGAGTATGCATTACTTAACTTTTAACTTCATATCTCCTGAATGAGCATATACGAAGTGTTTCATGTCAATTATGTTTGCGCTTTCAGATACCAAGAATCAGTCATTCGGAATAAATTAAGGAGGGTTGGGCTAAAGGACACTAATCTTGATGATATACATTACAAAGGTATGTTAATGTTTACCATGTTGTTTTACTATAAATATACACCAATCTTATACAGTTTAATTGTTTCCTATAAATATGTGATGTTTTATGTTTGTAATTATTATAATTGAAATGACACGTGATTGAAGATCTCTAATATCTATCACTTAACAGGTTTGATATTATCAAGTTTCTATCACTTTTTATATCTTCACGTTTTTTTTTGGATAAAGGATTTTCACCCGGTAAATAATCTTTACGCTTTTGATTTCACAGATTAGTATATCGGTTTTGTTGGGATTAAATTTCAATAAAACTTCTTCCGTTTTCAATATTTTCAGTTGTTTCAACTTTACTGAAATATGTAAGAATGTTCAATCAAGCAAATGAATAAAATGCAAAGCAATTTTAGGCGGATAATAAAAAGGTAGAAAAAGGAACCTCAAACACAAAGGAAAACTAACTCTTTAGCGATTCTATGCCTTTTATCGCACTATTTATACAGCTACCTTATGTGCGGTCTATGTATTTTTTCTCACTTTTTTTAATAATGCAGCTTAGCAAAATTGATGCGCGGGTTATGTGTTGTCTGCATTACAGGTTTGCACGAACCCAAGTTGATGGCAATGAAAAAACCTTCATAATTAGCTAAGTTTGTACAACATAAGATACATATTTTGGTCGATGTTTTATTCAGCTTTCTTGGTCGCTGATAAGGTACATTTTTTAACCTTTTGATTTTAGAACTACATATGATTTTATGGTCTTCAAATGTCTCATTGAGTATGTTGTTCATAGGTATATGTTCACTGGCTTCATTACTGGCGATTTCTAATTTAATATCACACCATACGATGATTAAAATTATGATTATGAAGATACAATGGATCCACAATCTTTAGCTAGGTTTATTTGATTTTAAATTTGATTTGAATTTTATGTACAATTAAATCTACGATCTCTTTGTGTTAATCTTTTCAGTTTTTTGATTTTGATATGATTGAATGAATTATGTCAGCTGATCAATTTTGGTATATGATGAATTATGGATTTCGAATTCACAACTAAGTTTGGAAACTCTTTATTTTTAATTTATTTTATTGGTGCTTTATTGGTTAGTATTTAGATATATTTTGTTTGTTCCTGATATGTAGTATAAACTGAATAACAACTTTGTACATGTTTATTGTAGTGAATTGATGGAACTTGGACATGGTAGCAAGGACTCTGTAACTCAGTTATTTAAAAAATCCCCTGACGAGACATGCTATTATGTTTCCTCCTCCAGTTACTGCATAATGGTAAGAACAAGTTATCCACATCTTCTCATTGCACTTATGGTTCTTTTGACTATTGTGTTCTCACATTTTTTAAGGAAAACTTTGGAGGTGCAAGGAAGTTTCTTGGTTTCATGCCTCTCTTTAACCCACCAGACATGCCAATTCAGTGGGTTTGAAGATGATGACAGGGACTCCGTTTTTCTTACTGATGATGAAGATTGTGAATATGGGAGTGAATATGGAACTAAATTTGGTGACATCGAATAACCCCATGGTTGAAGTTTCTAACTCAGATATCTCGATGGAGGTAATTTACAAAACCTTTCGGTGTATCAATTTTGTTTTAGTATGTCGTCTGAATCACTTGTACTATTATTATACAGTTTGATAGTGCAGACATCACTTTTCCGCAAATTTCTTCACGAATATTAGTAAAGGTAAAAAAAGATTGATTCTTTTTTTAATGTTTTGAATGAGTCACGCTCTATTTGAATGTTGGTTGTCGTTGTTCGTTATTTTGCTTTATGTTATACCTTTTCCATTTTGGTTTAGCAATGTTTATTGATTATTTGCAGAAAATATATTCACAAAAATGGTTCAGCGAAGCTGCTTGCTATAAAAAGCTCTGCTACATTTTGTAAAACTATATGGAGAGTTTGTATCTGGTATGTTTGGATTAGGCTACAACAACAATGAGAGTTTGGATCACGTTATAAATAGGTAACCATTAGGCTACAACAATAAGAAGGAGAGTTAGGATCAAGGTATAAGTAGGTAACCATTTTCACCTTTATTAATATTAACTTTTAGCAACTGAAACTCGAATCCTAATAGGTTATGGCTGTAAATTTGAATGTAGCAGGATATAACTAATACACTGGGAGTTAATAAATTGGCAGCGTGGTTACCTATAGCGACTAAAGATACTAATGGCAACAGTGAATGCTGCAATGAGTGCAACCACAAACACCCCTGATATATGGATTGAGATCTTATTGTTGGAATTGGTTAATCATTAACCATAATATTACAAGAATATTCTACGAGCTACGTAGCATATATAATTCATATAGCATAAATAATTAACACATAAAAACATAAATAAGGAAACATACCGATAGCAATCAAGCTAGTGACGAACGTAAGCTTCTTTGAGTACACGCACGTGTGTAATAAACGTGTTTACCGAAAACTACTCCAAGTTACTAAAGTAAGTAACCCTCCACGCTGTTCATACAGTACACGTCAAGCAGTATCACCCGAATGCTAGTTCTTGACCAACGAATATGTGAACACCAAGAAAACAAAACCAAAAAAACCCTTTGGGGTTGTTTCTACGATCTAACCAAGAGAAGAGAGGGACAAGGGATGAGAATAATGAGCTATAGGATCCTCCTTATATAGGGATGGATTTAGAGTTTACCTAAAATACATTCCTTGTAGGAAATGATAGCTCAATAGCCCAATCCAAACCCCTTTGGGTCCTTAGGCCGGTCGAACTAAAGCCCCCACCCCCTTGGGGTTGACGTTTTGACTTTTATAATTATTTATGGTTAATTACATTTAATTACCCATTAATTAAAAAGCCTTATTAGTTAGTTACATCTAACAAACTAATTAACGACCGTTAGTGTTCATTTGTCGAATCATATATTAATATAAATAATAAATATACAAATATATTATTATTAACATTAATAGAATGATACATAAATGTATAACGTGTGTGACCCCGTAGGCTCACGTATTCCTAGCCGTATAAATATCCGTATGACATGAGCACAAATCAACAGCTCCCACTTGCGAATGTCTCATTCATATTATATAACATACTAACATTGACAAATAGTCTAGCAACATCATCAATTCAGAAATACCTGAGTTTGCAGTTTTTGGAAAACAACTCAGCTTTCTATGGATTCAGTTAGTCCTATCCTTTTTGTTTCAGATACATGTTAAATATGGATATGGATCAATAGTCATTCCAAAATTTAACGATTATGTTTCTCGCATCTGTATTGATTCAGATCACCAAATGTAAAAAAAGAATCATTTTAACTACATGTTGGGCACGACCATGCAAATATCTGATCAACCCAACGAGGGGCCCCGTAAGTATCTTACTCCCACTCAAGTGGAGGAACAAATCCTATTTTGACTACAAGTTTCCGTCATGTACTTCTAAACATTTCTGAAAATAGTCGTTATAACTACCCTTTTACAGTATAGCGTTAGACTATAGTCAATAAAATGTTATCCATACATGCAAAACTCGCTTGCATCTTAAGTCTAAGGATAAACATAACTTTCACCATATGTGTAATGCACCTAATGACGCCGATCCATAAAGTGATTAACACAGGTGAGGTATCCAATATTCAACCACATTGAATAACATGTGAAGTTGGCAGAATCATCTTTACATATTCTCCAAAATACAACCAAACACTCACATTTACCTTGTCTTAACAATATTCCCATATTGTTAACTGGTAATGGATAAAGCTTTAGAATGCTAAATAAAACATTCATGGATTTAAACATGCAAATATAGGACACAATTATTATAAAACTAAAAACAAAATACCACGTATATTAATCCATTCAAAAGAAATAACAATCGTTTAACATCCCATTATCCAAATACTAACTAACATATCATAGATTTACATGAGACTACTAGCATGAACAATCCCAATTGCCATAGCATGTTAACGAATCAGCTACGTTGTTATCTGTGTGAACTTTCTTAAGGACAATCTCACGTTCTTGAATTACTTCACGAATGTAGTGATATTTCCTTTGAAAATGTTTGGCTCCCTTTAAGATTTTGGGATCAGCGGTGATCGCTATTGCAGGTTTATTGTCACATAGCATCTCCATAGGTCTTTTATTCGATGGCACGACATCGCCAAGTCAATCAATAAATTTCCTCATCTAGACAGCTTCCATTGACGCTTCAGCAGCAGCAATGTACTCGGCTTCTGTAGAAGACATAGCAGTAGTGCTTTGCTTGGCACTCTTCCAGTCTACGGCTCCACCATTAAGTATGAACACATACCCCGTTTGAGATTTGGTATCGTCCTTATCAGTCTGAAAACTTGCATCATCATAACATGATACTTTCAGTTCAGCTTTAGGTT
The DNA here is from genome assembly GCA_026074375.1 of Tanacetum coccineum. NCBI lineage: Eukaryota > Viridiplantae > Streptophyta > Magnoliopsida > Asterales > Asteraceae > Tanacetum > Tanacetum coccineum. Next base: position 9,903 of record BQNB010028131.1, on the reverse strand, counting down.
TTGCCCCATACACAAGAACCATATCTTTAGTATTCCTCAAATACTTAAGAAAAGTTTTCACAGCAGTCTAGTAAATCTCACCGGGATTTTTCTGAAAACGACTACACAAATTTTACGCAAAGGCAACATCAGGTCTAGTACATCTAACCGCATACATGATTAAACATGTAGCCGAAGCATAATGAACTCTTTGCATAAGTTGTACCTCACTAGGTGTTTGATCACCTTGAGACTTTCTATAGTCAGGCTTTTCCATCATTAGAGTATACCCCTTCTTAGAGTTTTCCATCCTAAATTTGTTTAGGATTTTTTCTAGATAAGCACTTTGACTAAGAGCAATTAACCACTTAGATCTATCACGTATGGTCTTGATTCCAAGGATGTATGTTGATTCTCCTAAGTCTTTCATAGAAAAACACTTATAAAGCCAAGATTTAACTTCTTGCAGCATTGTAACGCTATTTCCCATGAGTAATATGTCATCGACATACAAGACTAGGAATGCAACACTACTCCCACTAGCTTTGAGATATACACATGGCTCATCAGGATTTTGAGTAAAACCAATCTTCTTGATTTCCTCATCAAACCTTTCATTCCAACTTCTAGATGTTTGCTTCAATCCATAAATAGAACGTTGAAGTTTGCATACTTTGTTGGGATGTTTCGGATCCACAAACCCTTCTGGTTGCACCATATATACGTCCTCGCTTAGGTGACCATTTAGAAAGGCTGTTTTGACATCCATTTGTCAAATCTCATAGTCATAGAAAGCGGCTATGGCTAAAAGAATCCTTATAGCTCTAATGTCTGCAACCAAAGAGAAGGTTTCCCCATAATCTACATCGTAGGTTTAGGTATAGCCTTTTACTACCATACGAGCTATAAAGGTGTATACATTTCCATCCATGTCAGTCTTCTTCTTGAAAAGCCATTTACTCCTAACAGTTCGACCATCAGGAGGAAGCTCAACTAGAATCCAGACTTGATTATTCATGGATTGCATTTCCGTATTCATAGCTTCAAGCCATTTATTATATTTAGGATTTGATAATGCAGCTTTATAATTAGGAGGTTCATTAAGATCTCCTAATTCATACTTATCAACATTAACATAGAAATCACATCTATCTGGTACTTGAGGTATCCTTAAGGATCTACGAATAGGAACTTTAACATTTTGGGGCTCGACCTCCATGGGTATGACCTCATTATGTTCTTTGCTAGTATTTTTAGAAGGTTGTATATATTCTTCTTAAATTATTTCAAGTCCTTCGTCACTCCCACTCATTATGAGAGGTCCATGACTCCCACTCGCTTCTTGTACTATGAGGTTATCCTTAAAGAACTCAGCATTTCAAGCAAAAAATATCTTGTTCTCGGGTAGATAGTAAAAGTAGTAACCCATTGTTTCCTTTGGGTAACCTACAAAGATACACTTAATGGATCTAGGATCAAGTTTGTCAGGCGCGTCTCGTTTCACGAGTGCCTCACAACCCCAAACCCTTAAGTAGGACAACTTGGAAGCTTTCCCATGCCATATTTCATAAGGCGTCCTTTCAACCTTCTTAGTTGGAACCATATTGAGAATGCGAGCTGCAGACTCGAGAGCATATCCCCAAAAGGATTTTGGCAGAGTTGTCATATTCATCATGGGTCGAACCATATCAAGTAAAGTTCGATTCCTCCTCTCAGACACCCCGTTATGTTGTGGTGTATAAGGCAGAGTAAGTTGGGATACAATACCACAACTTTTCATGTGATTAACAAACTCATGACTCAGGTATTATCCTCCTCGATCGGATCGAATAACCTTTATCTTTTTACCGAGTTGATTTTCAACTTCATTTTGAAAGACCTTAAATGTTTCAAATACCTCATGTTTATGTTTCATCAAGTAAACATAACCATAACGGCTGAAATCATCTGTAAATATGATGAAGTAATTAGCACCCTCTCTTGACACAGTTCTAAAAGGGTCACATACATCAGTCTGTATAAGTGCTAATAGGTCCTTTGCTCTTTCCACTTGATGTGGAAAAGGCTTGTGAGCCATCTTCCCAAATATACAAGACTTACATTTCTCATCGGATTCATCGTGAGTGGATTGTAAGATCCCATCACGCTAAAGCTTGTCTATGTGTTTCTTGTTTATATGTCTAAGACGACAATGCCATAGATAAGAAGAGTCCAAAGAATATTTGACTCTTTTGATGCTAACATTAAAAGTAAAACTAACATTTGGATAAAGATTATGCATATCTATTTCATAAATGCCATCATGTGGAATTGCATTAAAATAAAATACATTATCTTTCAAAACAGAAATACCATAATTTGCAAATGTATGAATATAATCGTTTTCAACCAAACAAGAAATTGAAACAACATACCTAGTAACAGTAGGTGCGAAATGACAGTTGTCTAATACAATTAATAAACCACTAGGAAGAATTAAATCAAAATTTCTAATTGCTTCAACGGCTGAACGCATTCCATTGCCCATGTACAGACTTAAAGCTCCATGTTTCAACTTCTTACTTCTTCTAAGACCCTTCAAGGTACTACAGATATGAGTACCTGATTCGATGACAAATAGTCTATATATAATTAAATATATATACTAAATATCTCAAATTAATTATAGTATATAGAGTATCCCGATTGATATAAAAATTGCTTGAGGACAAACAATATTTTATCTCCCGGATGTCGTATCCCGACAAGAGTTGAATTTGAAGTCCGCAAAGGTATTTTGATTGATGCTCGAATATCAAATATTTTGAATTTTGATTCTATTTCTAATAATGAAATGAAAAAAAAAACAAATAAAGGCAAGCTAACAAATTAAGCAATTAAGGAATTAAACGTAAAAACGATAACGAGAATTAAAAACGCGACTAATTAAGCAAATAACACAAATTTAAATCCTAAAAATGCAAAATGCTAAATTTTAAACTTAAATGTATTAAAATAATTTTTTTTAAAAAGAAATTATATATTTTTTCTAACTTTTTTATATTTTTATACAATTAAAAACACTTTTAATCTAGAAAGTTAATAAAAATTACTAAAATATTTTATAAAAATTTAAGTAAATTCCTAAGAATGCTTAATACTATTCCTAAGGTCTTTAAAGAAAAACGAGACAATAAGCTCTTTCCAATAAGCAGCTATAAATCAAATAAGCTGTAAAAGCTTAACTGAAAATGCATATATGTATTAAATAGTGTAAGAGACTTATGAAAAAGTCCCAAGGACGCAGCGGTAAGGGTGTTGGTGTGGTGAGTGGGAGGTCACAGGTTCGAAACCTATGACTTCCTTTTTGATGAAAACATTTTTTTTAATTTCTTTTGAAAAAGCTAAACTATAAGCTTAAATGAACAACTTTAAAAAAGAGATTTTTGACAAAACTAAAAAATAAGCTAGAAAAAAGCTGTTTGAAAAAGACAGAAATAGCTTTTAAGCTTTTTTACACTAAGCTAAAACTGTTTTGACTTCTAGACTAAATTAGCAACTAGGATAGAGCAAATAAGCTAAAAAAGACCAAGATCTAAACCTAATAAGCAATAAAACCTAGAAATAAGCAGAAACCAATAAGCTAAAAAGCATAAAAAAACAAAAAGACAAATTGCTAGAAAAAACTTAAGAGGACTTTAAAAGATTTTGACAAACTTTAAGCTAGATTTAAGATTAATTAAGCTGAAAGAAATGGCTAACAAACCTAAAACAGATTAAGTCTAACACTCAAAGAACACAAATAAGCTAAATTTAAGATTATAAGCATAATAAATAAAGTAGAAAAAGGATCATGAAGATGCCAGACTACTGCTAGTATTTTTGGCTTTTTGGACATTTAAGACAGATTTTAAACTTAAAACTAAGACTCAATAAGCACAATTTAAGAATTCAAAGTTAAAACAGATCTAAATCTTGACTCAATAAGCTAAAATAAACTAAACTTGAGCTAATTAAACAACTAATTAAGCTCAAAATCCAAAATAAGACATATTGCATTCATGACAGATTTTAACTTTCTATGCTACGCAACCTCTTGCAACTAAACTTTAAAACTCTAAAATGACTTTTGACATACTAAAAACTCAAATCAAACTTACTTTAGACTATAATAAGCTATGAATAATCAAAATAAAACAAAGATTAAACCTAATTATAACCACAAATGTCTTGCATAAACTGTCTTTTTAGAACAAACACTAGATTAGTTTTTCATAACTGTTTTAGATCTTAAACTTCCAAAAGACTATCCCAAAAACAGATAACTCAAAACAGATTTAAAATGATGTATTTGAGACCACTAAAACCACATTTTAAGCATTCATTCTTAAACATTAAGCAAATAAGCAGATTTGAATACTCCTTACTTGACAGTTTTAAACATTTGACAAATTAAACTAAAAAACTAAACAAAACCTAATTTGAGCTTATGAAAACTACTAATTAAACCTATTTTAAACTTATGAAATTCATCTAAGAGCTGAAAATAGACTACACTTGCTTTTACTAGGTTTTAATGCCTTATCCCAAACACCCCTTTAAACTATTGAACTTTCACTTAAAAGCTAAAACAGACTTATTTAAGCTTTGAATTTTGAAAATAGATTGAGAACTATGAAAATAAAGGGCAAATAAGCATTAACCTTACAAAAATAAGCACTAAATGATAAGTTAATCTAAAAAGCTATTATGACTTAGAATAAAACAAATTTTATTAAAGCTTAAATCTAGCTTATCTAAACTACTCCCTTGACACGTTTAGCATTCATTAGACAGAATAAGCACAAATAAGCAGTAAAAAGCAAGCAATAAGCAGTATTATAAGCTAAACAAGAAATAAGTTAAAAAGAGAAAATGAAAGAGTACCTTAATCCTAGCTTAAACAAGGATCACAAATGCTCAAAGGAGCTTATCTACAAGCTCCAGTTTGTTAGAAACAAGCTGGTAGTGTCCATAAGCCCATCCCAATCTAGCTTATCATCCAAAATATAAGCAAAGGTAATTTTGAGTGATTTTGAAGTGGATGCTTATTCAGTTTAAGCTTTAGGTGAGCCAAACTGAATAAGCAGTAGCTTAAATAGTTAATATAACTTAATGAGCTTATAAGCTTATTATTATTCCAGCTTAAACCATAATTGCATATAAGTAAAGACAAAATTTAAGGTGAAATTTAAATGAAACTGGCTTTTATTAATCTTAAAAGAGGATTACAATCTGCTTGAAAAGAGAAATTACATTAAAAAGAAAACAATAAGCTAAGATTACATAATAAGCTACTAAAAACTATTTTAAGCTAAAATCCTACACACCCTTTCTTATGTGATGAGCCTCTCTGTTTATAGAGAAGAAGAGAAGGTTCTAGCCTTTCAGGAGCGTCTTCACTTGTCCATCCTTAACCCTTAAATCCAATCAAATAAATTTGAGCCCTTGATCATACAACCACGTATTCTCCACCAATCAATTAGCTTAGGATTGCCAGCGTGTCAAGTGGATGTTAAATGTGTCAGGTTTCTAGAAGCAAAGTGGAGCATGTAAGAGTTAAGTGGTTTTACCCTGGTTTGTTGTTGAGGTGAAATGAGAGGGAAAGGAATGAAATGAAAAAGATGTATAGTAAAAATGACCCGTGTTATATCTTTGACCATGGACCAAGGTTGGGTTGGATTTGGTATTTGGGCTTTGACTTGTTGTATTGGGCTTGGATTTTTGGATTTGTGTAATCGGATTAGGTTTTTAAGGTTAATAAGGTATATATCTTTGGGCTGACTCGGCCCATTAAAAATGGGTATGGGTTAGCCCATCAAAGATAAATAGGTCTTCGGCTTTGTTTTCTTACGCTCTTTCCATTCCCGTGCTTGGTTTTGTTCGTTTTGCCTTTGATTTTGTCCTTTTGTTGAATATCCGTTACATGCAAGACACAATTGACAAACACACATATACAATGCATTTTTCATGTATTATTGGTCTTTTTAGCTTAATAATAAGAAATAAAAGATATGTGTTTAAGCACATATCAAAATCCCCCATACTACGCTATTGCTGTGTCCTCACGCAATGTCATAAATACACACTTAGAAAACCAAAAATTTCAACCCCCTTAGACTAATTACCTCAAAAAGTAGCTAAGTGTTCATCTAAGGGGATTAAGAAATCTCTAGTTTTGAAAATCCCCCATTTTATCATTTTTATATGCATACGTTGATAACTTTAAGGATCACGAAACAAGAAACACTAAAAGGATAAATTCATCGTCTTCGAATTTTCACCTGCCCCAAACCAAGCTTAAAAACAAAATTATTATTAAATACAAGTTAAGATGCTAACATTACTCATAAAGCTAATTGTGAATGCATAGCTACTTTCCGCTCCCTTATTCCTAAATCCTCTAAAGATTTTATTCTAATTATTGGTGATAAACAAATTAAATTCTTATTCATATAAAGAAACCCTGGTTTAGACCATAATTAGTTTGAAATCCTTTCCTAAAGAGATGATATGGTGAGAATAAGGTCCACATTAAGGTTCTAATTTCGCACGATTTAGGGGTTATCCTTTTTATTTCATCCGAAACAACTCAACTACGAGTCCAGAGACGGAGGCTTTATTTAGATAACCCCGGAGTCGAAATTTGGCTTTATTATTATTATTATTGCAACATTATTAAACCTCGGTCCTTTAAACAACTGCCACATCGGTATGCGAGCCGACCATGGTCCAGGAGTCTTATTTCAACCTCGGTGATCCTCGACCTTTTTGAAGGCTGCAACATCGGTTGTGAGCCGACAAGATGCAAGTAAAACCTCGATCTGGTCACCCTCCGTAATACGCATACCCACAATCTCTAACAGCCCTGCCACCTTCACCTTACGCCCTCCACCACCTGTGCCGCCCCCGCCCCCTCTCCTCCCTCCCCACTCGCACATACTGCTCGACACTTCCCCCACCCGTCTACGCTTCAGACCAGTCCAACATCGGTCTGTAAGACGGCAACAGAGGATCAGTAAACTTTTATCAGCCCACTATTTTTATTATTATTATTACTTACAGCTCAACCTTTTAACGGACTACCACATAGGTTTGTTGAGCCGGCAAGAGGTAGTGATAGTGGGTCTTATTTCGCTTTTTGGTTTATTACATACTATTATTATTATAGTCATATTTCAAGTCTTGTGGTCTTTTAAACTACCTAGACAACAGGTTGGTAGCCTCAGGAATCGGTTACCTATTTTCCACAAACTCTGACAAAACCTGATGTGTATCCTTACTTTAACTGGAAGGATTCTTTACGAAGTGATTTAAACTAAAGAATCACAAAAACTTTAAAGTATGTGTTATTTATCTCAATTTATTATATAATGTTTATTACAGCTGGCTGGAGCAAAAAGCCACAATTAACCTCTATAAGCCTTAAAGAGAACCAACTACTCCATGTTTAGCATCTAACTTATATAAAACTCTATAATTTTTCCTTCTTCGCAAATTTAAAATCCTTAATAAAAAGATCCGCGAATGCTTAGTCTAATAAAAACAAGCTTTGCATATTTAAAGTCTATCATAGAAACTTGCAATCTCTTGGTTTTTTCAAGCTAGAATTCGCGTTTTAAAGCTTCTTGTGTAAAAGACTAGCAAAAGCTTAAATTTATATAAAGTTAAGGGAAAGCCTAGAGCGCTAAAATGCTCGATCAAGTCAAAATTTATTCCTTAAAAAGACAAAACTACGTGTCAAAACACTTATTCTATTTTTGAAAAAATTTAATTTTGGCATTTTTTTGCTAGTTTTGGTGGAAAACGAGATTACGTGAAGACAAGAAAAATGCAAGTAAGATCGAATCGAAAGATCTCCCCCCATACTAGAACTACACATTGTCCTCAATGTGAGATTGTCACTCCCATACTAATTTCAAGGCATAATCCAAATATTAAAGGGTCTCTACGCAAATCTAAAACCGTTTATTAATTATGCTAATAGATAAACGTTAATAAATAAGATCTAGGATATTGGATTCCCATATATAAGCATGCGTAGGATTGTAGGATCGAGTGAACGGATTGGACAAAACCACGAGCACCGAGAGTCCTTCAAAATCCGGGGGCAATCTTGACAGTAAAAACACAAAATACAAAACACGAGAAAGGAAGAGGCGAGCCTCCTCACATCATACTTATTCATAATTATTATACTAATATACTACTATTAAGGATAAGTATGAGTTGCCGCCCACGAAGCGCTTGTTTTTGTTAACCGAGTCACGAGCCTGAATTTGGTGGTCCATGGGGAAAGTTTGGAGATCCGAGACAACCATCGGTGGTATGTCCCCTCCAAAATAATGTTTAAGTCTATGATCGTTCACCTTGAAATTTGGTCCATCGGTTTGAGATAACTCGATAGTTCCATAAGAGAAAACTTAAGCAATGATGAATGGTCCGGTCCAACGGGTTTTGAGTTTTCCAGAGAAAATCTTTAATCGAGAATTGAAGAGAAGAACTCGATCACCAACGTTGAAGACGCGGTTCTTAATCTTGGAGTCATGAATCTTCTTTGTTTTCTCTTTATAGATTAAAGAGTTCTTATAAGTTTGATCCCGGAGTTCATTTAATTCATTCATTTGAACTTTCTGGTGATCACCCACGGTCTTTAGGTCAAAATTACAATACTTTAAGGCCCAATAGGCCTTGTGTTCAAGTTTGATAGCAAGATGGCAAGCCTTTCTGTACACCAGCTTATATGGAGTGCACCCGAGGGGTGTTTTGAAAGCGGTACAGAAGTCCCATAATGCATCATCTAACTTATCGAACCATGAAGCTTGATTTTCGCCTACGGTCCTTTCTAAAATACGTTTTAAACCACGATTGAAACCTTACTTGTCCACTCATTTGTGGATGTACGCGATAGAAAGATAATGGGTAACTACATACTAAAGCTGGTAGAAAGACGGTGAGTAACTCCATACTTAAGCATGACCTTTGCAAATAGGTAATTTCAAAAATGGGTACCTCGATCACTAATTATAGCACGAGGAGTTCCAAATCAGGAAAAGAGATATTTTGAGAATTTAACAACAAATCGGGCATCATTAGTGGGGAGCACTTTCGCTTTAACATATTTAGACAAGTAGTCAACAGCTACGAGAATGTACTTGTTTGCTCGAGAAGACGGGAACGGTCCCATAAAGTCGATGCCCTACACGTCAAAGATCTCGCATACTTGAATTGTATTTTAAGGCATTTCGTCTTTTTGTAAGATTTTGCCTTGACGTTAACATGAGTCACATAACTTTACCATGTCATGGGCATCATGCTAAATTGTCGGCCAATAGAAACCGGAATCGAAGACTTTCTTAGCGGTGTAGTTCGCACCATGATGTCCCCTGGTGGGTCCATTATGGCAAGCCGTGAGGATATCAACGACTTCTTGGCCGTGAACACATCGTCTAATCACTTGATCCGCACAAATCTTAAACAAGTAGGGGTCATCCCAAAAATAATGCTTAACATCCTTAAAGAATTTTTTCTTTTGTTGGGACGACATCCCTTTTACTACAAAATTTCCCGCATGGTAATTTGCAATGTCGGCAAACCATGGGGTACTAGAATCACCATGAAAAGATATCATTCCGAGGGTCTCGAGAGGAAATGTTTCATTAATTTCCTTTTTCTCGAGATCACCTTGAAGAGGATTTTCTAATCTAAACAAATGGTCGGCCGCGAGATTCTCCGCTCCTTTTTTATTACGAATAATGACATCAAATTCTTAGAGTAGGAGAATCCACTGAAGCAATCTCGGTTTAGTATCTTGCTTAGCAAGAAGATACTTGAGAACCGAGTGGTCCGTATACACTATGGTCTTTGATAAGACTAAGTAAGGCAGGAATTTCTCAAAAGCATACA
>BQNB010028130.1:0-56954 GCA_026074375.1 Tanacetum coccineum | reverse complement strand
AAGAGAAAACACACTAAGATGCAAGATTTTACACCAATTGTACTCACAAAAGAAGCACAAGTACTCTGACACACGGATTCCAACGGCTCTAAATGATGATCCAATGATTAAAGGGAATGAAAGGACGAGATGATTGGGAGCGTGTAACTGAATTTGGACCTAGAAGTTTCTCCTGGTGGCTATAAAAGGACTCCCTCACCTTCACACAAGACATCTTTTTATCTTCTTTTCCTGCAAATTTTTTAGTGTAATAAGCTCTTTTGTAATGTTTAGTTAAAAATGTTATTTTCATTTAAGCTTTTGTAATTCGTTTTCCAAAGCATTGTAATCTCTCTTAGTTATTAATAAAATCAAAATTTAAAGTTTTATAAGCTATTTTTTTCTTATAAGCTCTTATCTCTTTCAAATATTGATGCTACTGTTTTATAAGCTCACTACAAGCTCTTATAAGCTCTTACAAGTCTCTAAGCTTGTAATTGAGCTCTATTAAGTTTTAATCTATTCAAACTTTAAAATCAGCTTAAGTAACCTTTGCTTATGGAACTTGGAGCTTTTGGATGATGAACTAGAAAGGGAAGAGTTCATAGGACTTATACTGGCTTATTAACATTAAGCCAGAGCTAGTAGACAAGCTCTTTGAGCAAATTCAACCTTTGTTTAGCTAAGATTTTGGTTAGTTCCCTATTTCCTTTTCTAGCTTAAATCTACTTAGTTGCTTATCATTTGCTTATTCTGCTTATTCATTAGCTTATTTGTGTTAGATATTGTTTTATTATGCTTAATGAACTTATTTTATCACCTGTCTTAGCTTAAATTAGTATAGATCTCAGTTTTCACTTTAATCTGTCATATAATCATAAAAAAACTAAAAATATTAGCTTAGCTTTAAGATCTTTGATTCTGGCTTATTTGTTGGTTGATAAATGTTCATTTAGGTTGTTATAAGCTGTGTGTAGCCTGGTAATTGAGTTTTGAGTTTTAAATCTTAATTTCAAAAGCTTAAATAGAATTTTCTATGTTTAAAGGGGTGTTTGGGATTAGCAGTACTAACATTAGTTAGTACTGCTTGTGCCTCTTTGGTCATTTGTTTTGGGTTTGAAATCATTCAAACAAGTTAAAAAAATGCAGGTTTAGTAAGTTTTATTAGGTCTAATATAGTTTGCATAAGTTTTCTAGTCTCTAGGTTGCATCAGATAAGGTTAGTTCAGGTTTAGCTTGCATTTGGAGCTTAATTAGTTTATATGAGTTAGACCTATCAAAAATGCATTTAACTAGCTGCTTTGAATCAAATAAAATCAAGTTCTAGGTCTGCATCAATAGGTTTTAAAGTTGTGGTTCTTATATTTGTCAACTGCATCAGCAGTTATATTAGACAAACTGTCATTTTCAGGCTTAATTTTCAGTAGGGTAATATAGCTTTTAGCTTTTGATTTTTAGATTATAGATAGCTTTTAGGTCATATTTTATTAGTTTAGACTTAGTTTTTAAAATATAGCTTAATTTGTTATCTGTTTTAGCCTTTAAAAATCAGCTGTTTTCTTTTCATTTAAAAATCCAAAACTCAGCAAGAGCTGAGTAAACTGTCTGTTTTGTTAAGCTTTTTCCATAAGCTCTAGTTTTCCAAAATCTTTTCAAAAAGCGTTTTCAAATAGCATTTTGGTCAGGCTTTTAGAAGGTTCAAGTCATTTAGCTTATAGTTCTTATTAGGGTGCTTAATTTTAAGCTCAAAGTCTGTCTATAAGGGCTGTTTGGTTTAAAGAGTTCAATAAGTGCTTAGTTTAAAATTTCAGCTTATAGCTTGTTACTTTTTGCTTATTTCTTTCCTGTTAAGCTCATTAGGTTAACATTAGTAATAATAGCTTAAAGTTTCATTAGTGTAGCTCATGGTTAGCTTTTGAGTCTTTAAAAATTTGAAAAATACCAAAAATAGTAGTTTAGTGTTCCTATTAGGTGTTCAGCTATTTTTCAGCTTATTTAGGGCTTTTCATAGTTAAGTGTTTTTATTAAGATTGCTTATTCTTAGTTTATTTACAACTTTTCTTTTATAAGTTTTCAAAAAATAAAAATAAAAAGTGCAAAAACCAAGCCTGGGACTCGAACCCACGACCTTGGCCACACAAGCCCATTGCCTTAACCATTGTGCTTCAATAGCTCATCCGTGAGCTATCCTTCCCATTTAATTGTTATACACGTTTTGGGCCTTAAGCCCAAATAATAAGCCGTAGCTAGTTTTAGCTTATTCAGAGCTTATTTGTTGAGCTTTTCTCCTTGCCTTATTTTTCCTTTGTTCTTTGCTTAGTTTAGCACTTTTTGTGATTTTTCCACATTTTTCCTTTTATTAGATTAATTTTTATAATTTTTCTTAGGTTAAAAATTTCAAAAATCAATAAAAAATAGAAAAATAAAATTTAAAAATACAAAAAATAGTTTTTAGTTTTAGAATAAATACTTTTAGGTTTACATGCATTAAAATCATTTTTATCATTTTTAGATTTTAAATTTTATTTTTATGCTTTTAAATTTAATTTTAAAAATAGGAATTTAATATAAAAAATAGTTAAAAATTGTTTTCTGAGTTTTTATCATTTCTTAGATTTTTCTTAAGTTAAAAATCATTTTTTAGAATTTTTAGGAATTAATTTTCTATTTTCTAGGATTTTAATAGATTAAATTAATTTTTAATTCATAAAAGAAAATTCAAAAATAATAATAAAAAAAATAATTTTCTTTTTCTTAAAATTTTCTTTTATCTTAATTTAGGTTTAGAAATTTACTTTGCATTCGTAGGATTAAAATTTAGTATAGTTGCTTAATTGTCGTGTTTTCTTCGTGCCTGTTAATTGTTTTCGTGCTTAATTGCTTTTGTTTGCTTATTTTAATTGTAGTTTTTAATTAGTAAATATAGATAATCAAATCAATCTTCGAACCCATTCCAATCATTGTCTAAAAACGAACGGAGTTTCAATTTCACGAATCATTGGGGGATAACGACCCGGGAATCATACTTCCCGGTTTATATACGTATTATATTATATATATTTGTGAAGATTTTCCTTTTTACCTTTGTCCTCAAGGGTAAATTGGTAATTTCCATCATATATTATATTTTACTCTTACGTATATATAAGATTCTACGAATCAAATTTTTGGCGCCGTTGTCGGGGATTTGTGATTAAGATTCTCTGGTTTGAAGTTTGTTGATCGTGTTTTGGAGAACCTTTCGTTTTTGAATGTTAGGCTTTTAAGAAAATCAAAAAAAAAATTAAAAAAAAATTAAAAAGTAAAAAATATTTTTCTTTTCTTTTTAGTATAAGTAGAAGATTAAAAAAAATAATAAATAAATAAATAAATAAATAAATATTTGTTCTTTCAATTTAAAAAGTTAAAGTTGGTAAAAGAAAACCAATAATATACTGCAATTGAGTTAATTATCCATAATAAGTTCACAAATAGTTATTTAAGATTATAAACGTCATCAATTTTTGTCACTTACGAGATTTTTAGACGGGGGGGGCAGGCGCCTCACCTTAAAAAGTAAAATTTTAAGAGCTTTACGTGAAGTATGTTTGATTATTTGGTTCAAAGTTGGTCTTTCTCGTTGTCAGCTTAAAATTTGATTGTGAATCAACTGAGGAAACCAAAAATATTTTTCATTATTATTTATTATAATTTTTACCTTTAAATTAGTGCATGAGACGTTCTAATTATCCTAATTATTCAAAAGTACAATTCAAGGACATCGAGAAAACAAGTTTAGTAACATAGTTGAACCCGTGATTTCAAACTATTGTTACACCAATGGTGACGTACTATTGGAGGAAGCTACTACGTGCCCAACGGCAGGGTACGAAGAAGATATTGTACTTAACCAGAAATCATGCGATCATTCTTGAGATTAAGCGAATTTGCTTCTAGGTTGTTCAAGCTAACCAATTTACGGTCGTGAGAGTGAGTAATCATCATGCTCATATCAATAGTTTCAAAAGGATTACTTCGACTTTACGAGTTAGAGAATGTGGCCAAACGATGTGATTAAGCTATATAATGTTTCCATATTCGCTCAGGAGCCGAAAAACTTGGTACGAGAAAGAACCACCAACTCAATCTTGACTTGGGAGGATCTCGTTACCAAGTTCATTACCAATTTTTCCCTCCTTGAAAAACCACTCACTTAAAGAATGAAATTTCTCGATTTACACAAAAATTGAGGAAACTTTTAGTGAAGCTTGGGAACACTTTTAGGAATTTGCTTATGCATGCCCATCACGGATTTAAGAGTAACTCATTTGATACCTTTTTACTAATGGTTTAAACGAAAATGAACAGACTACTTAAATGTCGAGACGGGTGGAAATTCTTTTGAGTAAAGCGGAATAGAGAGGTTTAAAATAATTGAAGAATATAATCAAAAGTTCGTTTTTAACGTAATAGATCAAATGCTTCTATAGATGAATGCTACTTCTAGTCAACGTTGAGTGAATCGAGAAGCTTGCAGATCAACTTTCGACCTTAGTCGAATTTATTTTAAAAAAATTTGTGACTCTCCGCTCGGTTATGCGGTTGAGGGAATCTTGTGTACTTGTGGTGGTGCCCATTCTTGGTATAATTGTCTCGGTTATCGATAAACAATCAGGCTAGTGTTTGTGCGACTACGAGTACCTTACAATCAAGTTAACCTCCAAATCGTGTTAGTAATCAAATGGCACCACCAGGTTTTGCTATAGTGAAAACAAGGTCTAAATTGGTTTAATTCAAAATCATGTTCAAGGGAATAATCTTTAATCGGGGGGAATAATTTTCTGGAAATCAGGTTTTCAAAATCAAAATAATCATGCTCATAATTTTCAAAACCAAAGGATTTCAAACCAACCTTTTCAAGTGCTACTAATCAAGTTCAAACAAGAGTTTTCAAGATTTTTCAAGTTACAAGAGGAATAATGATAGAATGTGAGGAAACATGCACATATCAAATCAAATCGTTGAAAGGAGACCTTAAAGATGAATTCAAAACACCGATAACAATCTCTACATGCCGTCATGATGAATCAACATACCAACTTCAAAATAATTGCAAAAAATATGATTGTGGATTGTTTCAAAACAAGCATCACTTCGGATACTCGTTAAGTAAAACAATCCAACACACGTAAGGGTGAGATGAAAGCAATCACTACTCGAAGTGGTGTTGCTTACGAGGGACCCTCGATTCCTACTAATCCTTCTCCTAAAAAGGTAGTGGAACGAGAAACGAGGGACATCGGAGTAATAGAGCAAACAATTTCCAAGGAAGTACCGCTCAAATCCCACCTCCGGTTATCCCCATTCTATTCTGGAACCCGATGTTCCGAAGACTCTGCCTAAAACCACTCCCATTCCGGAACCCGATATTCTGAAGAATCTACCTAAGCCAAATATTCCATATCCTCACGTACGTGATAATCAAAGTCCCATGATTAAAGCTTCGAATAAAAATGGAGAAGATCTTCCAAATCTTTCAAGATTTACGCTTCGACATTAGTTTCGCCGGATGCTTTACTTTTGATGCCAAGATTTGCTCCTACGATTAAGAGTTTGCTCATGTTTAAGAAAAGTTGCTTGAGTTAGCTAAGATTCCATGAATGAGAATTGTCGGCGTTGCTTCTCAAAAAGCTTCCCAAAAAGCTTGAAGATCCCGGCAAGTTTCTTATTCCATGTAATTTTCTGGGAATGGATGTATGCCATGCCTTGGCCGATCTTGGTGCGAGTATAAATCTTATGCCTCTTTCTATTTGGAAAAATCTTTCTTTGCCTGAACTTACACCAACTAGGATGACTTTAGAGTTAGCAGACCGATCAATTACTTATCCTGAAGGACTCGCCGAAGACGTTTTTGTCAAAGTTGGGAAATTTCATTTTCCTACCAACTTTGTTGTTTTCGATTCGAAGCCGATCTCGCAGTACCTATCATAATTAGGAGTCCTTTTGTGGGATCCGATCGTGCTTTAATTGATGTTTATGGAGAAGAAATAACCCTTCGAGTTGATAACGAAGCTGTCACTTTTAATCTAGATCAAACCACGAGATACTCCTCTACAAATGACAAGTCGGTAAACCAAATTGACATCATTGATGCAGTTTGTAAGGAGTATGCTCCGGAATTTCTAGGATTTCCTAATTCTTCGGGTGGCAATCCCACCCCGACGTCTGAGCCGTTTACTTCCGAATTCATTTTGGAAGAAATTAAAGCTTATCTTAAGGATGATTTGATTTCACCGGAAATTGATCATGCCGATTTTAATCAGGAGGAAGATATTTGTTTGATTGAAAAATTATTAAATAATGACCCGTTTCAACTTCCTCCGATGGACCTTAAACAAAGTGAAGTGACCAAGGCAAAATCTTTAATTGAAGAGCCTCCGGAATTAGAATTAAAAGATTTGCCGTCTCACTTAGAATATGCTTTCTTGGAAGAAAACAACAAGATACCAGTAATTATTGCAAAAGGTTTAAAAAATGATGACAAAGATGCTCTTTTAAAAGTGCTCAAATCTCACAAAGGGGCCATTGCTTGGAAAATCACTGACATCAAAGGTACCAACCCTCGTTTTTATACCCACAAAATCTTGATGGAAGATGATTATAAACCTATGGTTCAAAGTCAAAGACGGGTTAACCCAAAAATTCATGAGGTAATAAAAAAAGAGGTCTTAAAACTTCTTGATGCCGGAATGATTTACCCGATCTCTGAGAGCCCATGGTTATCCAGTGCATTGTGTTCCAGAATGTGGAATAACATCGTTGTAATGAAGAGAATGACTAATTCGGACACGAGGTTTTTTTAGTTTTTAAAAAAAAAACCGGATGGGAGTTTGTATCGGACTTAGAAATTAAGGAAGCCGAACTCGGAAAAAGATCATTTTCCATTACTGTTTATGGATCAGATGATATAAAGATTAGCTGGGAATGTGTTCTATTGTTTTCTAGATGGATTTTTAGGGTATTTCCAAATACCAATAGATCCCCAAGACCAGGAGAAAACTACTTTAAATGCCCGTATGGAACTTTCGCGTACCGACGCATGCCATTTGGTTTGTGTAATGCTCCCGGTACTTTTCAACGGTGTATGATAGCCATATTCCATGATATGATCGAAAAGACCATGGAAGTGTTATGGATGATTCCTCGTTTTTCGGGGATAGTTTTGATTCGATGCCTCTCCAACTTTAGAAAGATGCTAAAACCGGTGTGAAGACACGTAATTAGTCCTTAATTGTGAGAGTGCAATTTATGTGTAGCAGAAGGAAATTGTGTTAGGGCATAAAAAAAAAATAAAAAACTTCACAAAGTAGCGGTATGAGGTCGATCGTGCTAAAGTCGATGTTATCGCTAAGCTCCCTCACCCGACTACCGTTAAAGGTGTTAGGAGTTTCTTAGGATCATCAGGTTTATCGTCGATTTTATCAAGACTTTTCTATGGATTGCCAGACAATGACTCACCTTTTGAGGAGAGAAAACACAGTTTGTGTTTTCTAAGATTGTATCTGATGCTTTTCGATCTTAAAAAGAAGCTACCAGAAGCTCCAAATCTTATTGTCCAGGATTGGAAATTACCATTCAAACTTCATGTGTGATGCAGTGATTTCGGTGGTAGCGGTTTTTAGGACAACGAAAGATGAAGCATTTTCAGCCTATACATTATGCTAGCAAGACTATGACTGAAGCTCAAATTCATTACACTACCACGGAAAAGGAAATGCTTGCCATTGTGTATGCTTTTTGTGAAAAAGTTTCGGCTCATATCTTCATCTTATCCAAATAGCATTGTCTATACGGATTCACTCGGATTTAAAGTACCTTTATGAACTAACAAGACGCTAAGCGAGGTTGATCTGGTGGGTTCTTTTCTTACAAGAATTTTGATATCACCATACGTGATAAAAAAGGTGAGTGAGAACTTGTGGCAGACCATTTATCTAGACTTTGAGAATCCTCTATAAGGATTGTGTTAGAAAACAAAGACTAAATGAACATTTTCCTTTTAGAAACTCTTAGAGTTATTTGAGTGAAAGTACCCATGGTTTGCGGACTATGCAAAACTACCATGCGGGGTTTTTTATCATCAAAGGATGTCACTCAACTAAAGAAGAAAGTTTTTAAGACTGTTACATTATTTCTGGAATGATCCCTATCTTTTTCTACTTTTTTCCTTATTATTCTCTTCGGTGCGGATCAAATCATTCGACGGTGTGTGCATGGGCAAGAAGCTCTTGAGATCCTCAAAGCTTGTCATGAAGGACCCACCGGGGGCCATCATAGTGCCAATCTCACCGCTCGAAAAGTATTTGATGCCGGTTTCTTTTGGCCTACCATATATCGAGATGCCCATACGATGATCAAATCTTATGATACATGTCAAAGACAAGGCAAAATTTCACAACGAGATGAGATGCCTCAAAATGCTATCCAAGTTTGTGAAATCTTTGATGTATGGGGTATCAATTTTATGGGACCATTTCCGTCTTCAAGAGGATATAAATACATCCTCGTAGCCGTTGATTATCTTTCGAAATAGGTTGAAGCAAAGGCGCTCCCCATAAATGATGCTAGAGTTGTAGTGAAGTTTTTAAAATCTCTTTTTGCCCGATTTGGAACACCTAGAGCTATAATGAGCCATCGTGGGACCCATTTTTGTAATGATCAGTTTGCTAAAGTAATGTCTAAGTATGGGGTCACACATCGTCTAGCTACCGCTTATCACCCTCAAACGAGCGGTCAAGTGGAAGTGTCCAATCGAGGTTTAAAACGTATTCTAGAAAGGATGGTTAGAGAAAATCGTGCCTCATGGTCTGACAAATTAGATGAAGCTTTGTGGGAATTTCGTACTGCTTTTAAGACACCGATTGGTTGTATGCCTTACAAGCTTGTTTATGGAAAGTCTTGCCATTTACCAATTGAGTTAGAGCATAAAGCATACTGGGCTTTGAAACATGCTAACTTAGATCTTAAAACCACGGGTGATCGCCGGAAGGTTCAACTAAATGAACTTAATGAGCTTCGTGATCAAGCTTATGAGAATTCTTTGATTTATAAAGAGAGGACGATAAAGCTTCACGACTCAAAGATCAAAAACCGCATTTTCAATGTTGGTGATTGAGTTTTACTCTTCAACTCCCGTCTAAAGATATTATCAGGAAAGCTTAAAACTCGTTGGTCAGGACCTTTCACCATCACTAAAGTTTTTCCATACGGAACTATTGAGTTATCTCAACCTGATGGTCCAAACTTTAAGGTGAATGGTCATCGTGTGAAGCATTACTTCGGAGGGGACTTACCACCAAAGGAAGTTCAAGATCTCTACACTCTCCCTAAGGATGAATGAATTCAAGGATCGAGTCAAGCTATGTGACTCGGTTACAAAAAACAAAGCGCTTCGTGGGAGGCACCCCATGCTTATCCATTTTCCATTTTCTATTTTTCTAATGTGTTGTGAGGAGGCTTGTACTCTTCCATTCTTTGTGTTTGTTGTTTGTACTTGTGATTGTTTGCAGGATTGATCCCAAATTTTCTGAAGACTCTCGTGTTCGGTGTTTTGTCCCTGTCCACTCGAGCTTCCTAGCCTTTGCTTGCCATTAGTTTTGGGAAATCCGATATCCTAAAGATTATTATCGACTAACAATTATCTTGTAGCACACTTAATAAACGGCTAAAGATTTTTGTAATACTTTCTTCATGTTTGAGTTATACATTCGACCTTTTTGAGTTCTAGTATGCGGTTTTTAAGTCTTAGGCTAGGAAACATTTAGGAGAATGTTTGATTTTAGATGGGGTAGTATATCTTCGATATGATCTTTCCTACTTTTACCCGTTGTTCTCACGTACCCCGTTTTCCCACCAAAATTTTCAAAATTTTTTTTAAGTGTTTTTGTCACAATTTTGACTTTCTTGATGGGTAAGAATAAGAGTAAATTTTGACCCGATTAAGCGTGTTGAGCTCTAGCTTGTTCCTTAACCTTTAAGGCTAAGCGTTAGCGATTTTTGCGAAGAACAAAAAATGATAGAGTTAAGTATGAGTAGGATGCTAAACAAGGATTATTTGGAAATCTTAAGAGCTCATGTATGTAACTTGTTGCTTTTTTTCCCATAAGCTCTTAACCAGATTAATATACGTGCTATTTTTGGAGATTAAACTTAAATCAACAATTTTTATGTAATATATAGCAAAAATTTTAGTCTTAGTTCAAATTTATACTTGAATTTTTCAAAAAGAAATCTTCTATATAAAAAAAATGATATATATAATAATATATTGAAAAATATTATAATAAAAGCTGTGGGTTGATAAAAGTTTACTACCTCTTGCCGGCTCACAACCGATGTTGCAGCCTTCTAAAAGGTCGAGGGTTACAATTGCATAAATGTCTAAAAAGTTAAATTAAATTAATAAATAGATTTCTTTTTGTTAAATTCAAATATGCTTTTGCACTTTGACTATTCTATTTTATAAGCTTTGAATATCCGGGAAACCTGAGAGTTTTTGAAACCTAAGGTCTGTGAGTCCCGATACTAATCTCTGTGGCGTGTCAAAAGCCTGGTCACTTAGCCGCAAGGTTCGGATGTGCCAAGACGAAAGTCGCTACAAGGGATGATCTCGCCTTCAAATTCAGTATTCTAAGGTGGAACGTGAAGCATAGTATGTTGCAAAAAGTTGATCCATGGTTGAAATTCATAATAGCACACTCACTTAAGATATAATAAATGTCGGGAGTGAAAAGTTCACAAGTTGCAAATATGAGTAGTGTTAGCATCTTTACTGATATTTATCTGTGATTTTGTTTTGAGCTTGGTTTGGAGCAAGTGAAAAGTCGGGGACGATGAATTTATCCTTTTTGGGGTCTTCTCGGATTGAAATGCATCTTGTTCTATGATCCCTAACAGTTATGGAAATAACGAAAGTCGAAATAATCTCAGTTATATTATTAATATATATATATATAATGAAAAAGTTTTAGAAAAATAGGAAAAATGGGGAGTTTTATAACTTGTGAATTCTTAATTTTTCCCACAAAAGTCTTTGCTACTTTTCAAAGATTTAGTTGGGAAAGTTTGGAGGGATTTGGTTATAAGGCATATAACATTGCGTGACGCAATCGCTTAGTTTGGGGAATTTTGATATGTGTGAAAACACATATCTGTTTTATGTCAAAAATGGCCCTAAAAAGACATCCCATAAAAGACAAAATTGTGCATAAAATGCGTATATATTGCTTGTTTTGTCTTTGTAATTGTGTAGGTACGGATAAAGCAAAAATCACAAGAAAACGGTCAAAACCGGACAAACACGGACACGGGAACGGAAAAGCACACAACGAGCCGGGAGATTACTATCAATGGTCAACCAAGGTCAACCAAAGTCAACTCTCAGTCAAACATGGTCAACCTTAGTCAAATCACAAAATGACAAAATTCCAAAAGTTACCAAATCAGCCCTCAAGATTAACAAAATTGCAAAAGTAGTCCCTAAACCAAAACGGGTATTAACCTTTATTTAACCCTTAACCGAGCCCAACCCCAATAAAATAAAAACCCAAGCCCAAATAAATACACCATGGCCCATTCCTTTTACCCGAAGTCAAAGCCCAAAACCCTCCCAGTCAACTCTCACCTCAAAAACGAATAAGTAAAAAAGGGGCGCCAAAATTGGTTGTTACTGTTTATCTTCTTCGTTTCACCACAAGGTCAAATCAAGGGCCGTTAAAAATAAAAAAATAAATTCGGGTGGCTGGTAATTCAAGGGATAAGGTACACTATGGCAGAGTTAAACGTCATTCCTTGCATCTCATTGGTCCAAGCCAACTTAAAAGGATCACGAGCTAGGAAAAGAAGCACACAAGGATGGGGTTTTTTTTGCACTAAAGTATGCCTTAAAGAAACACAAGAGGTCACATCACGGATTGCCACGCTGACAATCCGTGTGATCATCATGTTGATCCAACGGCCTAAGATGCACTTCCAATGATTGAAAGGAATGAAAGGACAAGATTGATGGGCAGATCTACTATACTCAGGATAAATGCTACGCTAGGACACTATAAATACGTGCTCCTCTCTCACTCAGAATCCATCTCTTTTTCCTGCATTTCATTTAGAGTTAAAAAGCTTTTGTAATTTTTAAGTTTAAATGTAATTTTCTTTTTAAGCCTTTGTTATTTCCATTTATTAAGTCTTGTAATCCGATTTAAACATTAATAAAATCATAAGTTTAGTTTTCATCACCTGTTTGTACTTATAAGCTATTACTATAATCAAATGTTATTGCTACTGTTTCATAAGCTACTTATAAGCTCTCTACAAGCTCTTTGAGTCTCTAAGCTCAAATTGAGCTATTAATAAGCTCTTAATCTACTTAATCTAAAACAAACTTACAACTTGGCTTATTGGATTTTTGAGCTTTTTAGAGTGAGCTAAACATGGAAGAGCTCATATGGACTTTTACTGGCTTATTCTCAATAAGCCAGAGCTTGTAGACAGCTCAATTGAGCCTTTGATGCCTTTGTTTAGCTAAGGCTCTAGTAAGTTTTCATTTAGCTTATCTGTCTTAATATTCTAGCTTAATAATTGCTTATTCTGCTTATTGCTTGCTCATTCTTGTTCATGTTAGCTTAGATATGCTTAATATAGTTGATATATGCTTTTAGTTTTCATTTTCTTAGTTTAAATCTTAGTGATAATCTAATTCATATAATCTGTCATAAAAAATCAAAAAAAAGTAGCATAGTATTAGCTTATTGGTTCTGGCTTATTTGCTCTTTGTTATATGCTTATCATAGTTGTCTTTAGCTACTTGTTATCTGGTATTTAGGATTTGAGCTTTTAATTTCATTTTAATAAGCTAATATGGATATGAGTATAGTTAAGTGGTTGTTGGTCCAGCCAGTATTAACTTTAAAGTTAATGTGCTTGTGCGTTCTTTAGGTTAATAACAATTGAATTTAGTACTCTTTTTTAGTGTTAGTGAGGTAGAATTCTAAGTAATGCTGAGTTTAATCATGTTTTTTAAGGTTTTCTAGTCTTAATGAGTATCCGATTAGGAA
Source organism: Tanacetum coccineum (assembly GCA_026074375.1). Classification (NCBI taxonomy): domain Eukaryota; kingdom Viridiplantae; phylum Streptophyta; class Magnoliopsida; order Asterales; family Asteraceae; genus Tanacetum; species Tanacetum coccineum. The sequence goes on along the minus strand of BQNB010028130.1, from coordinate 43,884 downwards.
TAGTTTAAGTATAGCTAGCATTTGAGCTTAATTGTTTTCTAGTTGTTAGTTTTGTCAAAAGTGCATTTAACTAGCTGATTTGAATCAAATAAAATCAAGTTCTAGGTCTGCATCAATAGGTTTTAAAGCTGTGGTTCTTATATTTGTCACACTGCCATCATCAGTTCATATTAATACAAACTGTCATTTTCAGGCTAATTTTCAGTAAGGTATATAGCTTTTTGCTTTTGATTTTAGATTATAGTTAGCTTTTAGGTCATTCTTTATTAGTTTAGACTTAGTTTTTAAAATATAGCTTAATTTGTTATTTGTTTTAGCCTTTAAAAATCAGTTGTTTTTTTCTTTTCATTTAAAAATCCAAAACTCAGCAAGAGAATTGAGTCAACCAGTTTTTTTGTTAAGCTTTTTCCATAAGCTCTAGTTTTCCAAAATCTTTTCAAAAAGCGTTTTCAAATAGCATTTTGGTCAGGCTTTTAGAAGGTTCAAGTAATTTAGCTTATAGTTCTTATTAGGGTGCTTAATTTTAAGCTCAAAGTCTGTCTATAAGGGTTGTTTGGTTTAAAGAGTTCAATAAGTGCTTAGTTTAAAATTTCAGCTTATAGCTTGTTACTTTTTGCTTATTTCTTTCCTGTTAAGCTCATTAGGTTAACATTAGTAATAATAGCTTAAAGTTTCATTAGTGTAGCTCATGGTTAGCTTTTGAGTCTTTAAAAATTTGAAAAATACCAAAAATAGTAGTTTAATGTTCCTATTAGGTGTTCAGCTGTTTTTCAGCTTATTTAGGGCTTTTCATAGTTAAGTGTTTTTATTAAGATTGCTTATTTTTAGTTTATTTACAACTTTTCTTTTATAAGTTTTCAAAAAAATAAAAATAAAAAAAGTGCAAAAACCAAGCCTGGGACTCAAACCCACGACCTTGGCCACACAAGCCCATTGCCTTAACCATTGTGCTTCAATAGCTCATCCGTGAGCTATCCTTCCCATTTAATTGTTATACACGTTTTGGGCCTTAAGCCCAAATAATAAGCCGTAGCTAGTTTTAGCTTATTCAGAGCTTATTTGTTGAGCTTTTCTCCTTGCCTTATTTTTCCTTTGTTCTTTGCTTAGTTTAGCACTTTTTGTGATTTTTCCACATTTTTCCTTATATTAGATTAATTTTTATAATTTTTCTTAGGTTAAAAATTTCGAAAATCAATAAAAAAAAGAAAAATAAAATTTAAAGATACAAAAAAATTGTTTTTAGTTTTAGAATAAATACTTTTAGGTTTACATGCATTAAAATCATTTTTATCATTTTTAGATTTTAGATTTTATTTTTATGCTTTTAAATTTAATTTTAAAAATAGGAATTTAATATAAAAAATAGTTAAAAATTGTTTTCTGAGTTTTTATCATTTCTTAGATTTTTCTAAAGTTAAAAATTATTTTTTAGAATTTTTAGGAATTAGTTTTCTATTTTCTAGGATTTTAATAGATTAAATTAATTTTTAATTCATAAAAAAAATTCAAAAATAATCAAAAAAATAATAATTTTCTTTTTCTTAAAATTTTCTTTTATCTTAATTTAGGTTTAGAAATTTACTTTGCATTCGTAGGATTAAAATTTAGTATAGTTGCTTAATTATCGTGTTTTCTTCGTGCCCGTTAATTGTTTTCGTGCTTAATTGCTTTTGTTTGCTTATTTTAATTGTAGTTTTTAATTTGTAAATATAGATAATCAAATCAATCTTCGAACCCATTCAAATCATTGTCCAAAAACGAATGGAGTTTCATTTTCACGAATTGTTGGGGGATAACGACCCGGGAATCATACTTCCCGGTTTATATACGTATTATATTATATATATTTGTGAAGATTTTCCTTTTTACCTTTGTCCTCAAGGGTAAATTGGTAATTTCCATCATATATTATATTTTACTCTTACGTATATATAAGATTCTACTAATCAATGTGTACATTTTTCTAGTCTTTACCAAGTACTCCATAATTACTGCAATTCTCGAATACAAACGATTAAGTAACAATTCTTGCAATAGTAATTCAAAATGGGTTATTTACATGCGATAAATGATGCTATAAAAGTGATGTTATCTGATGTCATCAGATGAACATTGTTATGATCCATAATATTCACAAGGGTTGTCAACCGTTCACACACTGACTCTAACGATTCTCCTTCTTTTGCTGCAAACTTGTCAAACTCATCCATAAGACGTGAATGTCTCACATGACTAGTAACATCAGAACCAAACATTAACCTCTTAATCCGTTCCCACATATCTTTAGCGTTTGTACATGCATCCACTGAATTGTATATATCATTTGGCATTGCTTGAAGAAGATAATTCATGACTTTCACATCAGCAATGTATTGCTTCTTGTTACCCTCAGTCATTTTGGAAAATGGTTCAAGTATAGTTTGCTGATCGTTGTCTGGATTAGGAATCATTGGCCTCTTATATGGTCCGTTCTGTATTGAGTTCCACATCCGCTCCTCATCTTCAAGCTTATTATCCAGAAAACTTGTGAACCTACTTTCCCATGGAATATAATTCGCTTTCTCAAGCATTAGAGGTCTTTCATTAGCTCCTGAGTCTGCTATAGTTTGTTGATTTGAAGTAGACGTGTTGTATCAAATGATTACAATGCAAACTTGGATCATTTTAGAGATAAAGTCTTGTAATCGTGAAGTTTAACGAGCAATCACAACCTTGTCTTGTATTACAATGAAGTAACCTTTGAAAACCTTGATTTGTTATGAAAGTCTAAGTAACACGTAAGCCTTGTTACGAAAGCTTAATTTTCCAAAATTAGAAGATACGAAACCTCTTAAACTTTGTTACGAAACTGAAAGTATGAGATATGAAATCTATGAAACATTGTTACGAAACCCACCAACTGTGTTACAAAACCTTTGAAACTATATTAGGAAACCAAGTGAATGTGTTACGAAACCTCTAAAACAGTTTAAGAAATCCCAAAACTGTGTTACGAAACCTTTTCCAATGAGATACTAAACCTTCTAATATGAACACAATGATACGAAACCTCTTGTATACGAAACCAAGTCTTATGAAACCTTAACTGTAATACAAAACCTTTGTTACAAAACCATCAGTTAGTAAACTATGATACTAAACCTTCACATAGGAAACCTGTGATACGAAACCTTGAAGTACGAGACCAAAACCAAGCTTTTGATACGAAACCTCTTGTTTACGAAACCTCATGGATACGAAAGATTCCACATTCTATGAAACCAAACGGTTACCGAAAGCTCAAATTTACAAAACCTCCTTTCGTAAATCCCAAATAACCTCTACTTTCGTAAAATCCAAGAAATCCCTTACTTTCGTAAATTCTTAGCTACGAAACCTAATAAAAAATCTATCAATCTAATTTTAAGCATTTTAAAGTGACAATATCAATGTTATCTTTTTTAAATTGATCAAATTCTATGTGATGAAAGCTATTTAGTATTCCAAAAGTTTTACTACATTATGAAAGCTAAGAAATCACTTACGTATGACAGTTACAAAACCAAAACAATGATACGAAAGTCCAAAACTAAAATACGAAAGTTGTTTTCCCGCCTAAAAACAGTTACCGTTCTTGCTTACAAAAGCTACCAAATCTGTAACACCCCCAAAATGGGTCGCAGCGGAATAAGGATCCGGGGCGTGTTACTTCAAGATCAACAGCACAAGATATATATAAGAACGACACAAAAAGTCGTTTAAACTGATACATTGGATTTAATTAAAAGACATAATACAAAAGCATAAAGCTTTACTTGTTCCTTGTTTAATATTACAAAAGTTGACAATACATTTCCCAAAATATGATGCACATAAATCTTTAAGTGTGCCATCCAAAATGTAATCCAATGCATCCTTGGCACCTCGTGCCTATTGACCTCCTGAAAACATTGCTTAAAACGTCAACAAAAATGTTGGTGAATTCATAGGTTTATGTATTTAAATTATGCAGGACCGCAAGACTTTCTCGTGATGTTACAACATATGCCAACAATCACAAAACCAGATTACTGTTGCACTAAGCTCATGACACTGAAGCTCAACCTATATTTGCTATTTTAGCAGTTATTTTGCCCGTACAGATGTTGTAACCCGCAACATCCAAGTCTGACATGGTCAACGTTCATTCCCGGTGATAGCTAATCACCCAAACGGGGAGGTTAATCCCAATAGATCTATTTATAACATTCGCGCTCACATAATGCAATTAACAACTACATCTATGCAATTGACAGTTCATGATAATGGGCTCAGGAGGGTTATCGCTACTTAGGCAAACACATAATCAATATACTTTAAACACTTGCGTCCAATTTATAAAACAAAGGGCTATGTTTTCAACCCCAAATAGTGGTAAATAGTATAAAACTGTAAAAAAAGTGGGGGATATGAACTCACCTTGAGTACTGATAGGCAAATAAACACAGATAAAAACATCATGCAAAAAACGTTTAGATGCCAACCTATTTAATTTTAAGGTCGGTAAGTTCGAGTACTTTAATTTTACATTGTATATAATCTTTATAGTTGTTACATTCGTACTATCGTTCGGGCTATCATAATTAAAAAGTCTGACATGAGTATTCGAGGAGTTAGGACACTTTAAATCGTAAATCCAACAAAATCGATTTCGATACGCCAATGAAGAGGCCTCATTATGAAACTCCCTAGTATTATAGCACTTTGATAACCACTCAATATTCTATATAGCATAATCACCGACTAATCGTTTTAGTAAAATAATATTTATAAAGTAAAGTTTATTAATTTACTTTTCGTAAATAATAAATGATCCTATTTGACTCAGTTTTAAGTCCGTTGCTCGCGTTTCTTACGTCCACGTCTTCGTAGTAAGACGAGTGATCAAAATATTACATTTTTAAGTTTTTGATATTCTACGATGAATAGTGTTTTTACTATTCACAACAGCTTATATACTTGTTTTTATGTTTTAATTAGCGTAAACTCGTAATCGTAATAACTTATTCATTTTATTCCTGATTTTAGTGATTCCTTCGAGTACGTATTTGTTATTAAAAGATATATTATATTTTATAAAGTTAATCCCACTGATGAATAGTGCTTTTTACTGTTCATAGTTTATAAAATCACTTTTATAAACTTTAATTATCGTAAACGTCGTAGTTTATTCGTTATAGTTCCGTTTTTAGCGATTCTTTCGAGTACAGTCTCGTAATTAAAAGTTATATCATATTTTAGATGTTTTAAAAAGTATAAGTTAGATATGCATTTGACCATTTATATCATGTATTCTTGCATTATTTGAAGTATAATGTAGTATAGACTTGGAAAAATATATAACTTGTACATTGTAAGTTATGATTTGAATTCCTTCATAATGAATATGTATGAAGTGATAAATACTTGAAGTTTTAAATAAACTTTAAGTATTGAGTATAAATTTTGGGTATTTGATGAAGCGTAGATAAGTTAACGTGCTTCCGGGAAGGCTTAAACGTATTTTATCGCGAAACGTATACACTTAACGTAACCAATAAAAATAAAATGTGCAATGAGTGATACCATATAATAATGTCCAAGATCACCATAGGTCTTTATAAATTCATTGCTAACAAGTTTAACAATTTTTATTTCCATATTTTTCAACCATGTGAAGGATTAAGTAACCATATAAAACCCTAATTAAACCTAAACATGTTTAAATACTTAAACCATATTTAACATCTTTCATTCATCAATTTCCATTATGATATATAACCATATGACATAAGAATAAGTCATAAAATCATAAACATAAGTCAGAACGTCATTTTACATATTAAAAAGTCTTTAGTGGTAATTTACCATAAATTAACATAGTAACCAAAACAAAACATAAAACATAAATAAATAAAAGTATAAAGGAATTAAGAAAACCTTAGTGATGATGTAAGAGATGAGAAATAAGTTCTAAACCCGTGTTTAGATTCAAAAACAAAGTTTACAAGCTTATAAACCCTAGATTAGGTTTGAAACCCTAATCTTGCAATAACTTGCTAAAACCCTTTGAAAGCCTAACCAACCCTTGAAACCTTCTTAGAATACCTTAGATATGATGTGTATATGCTTGTATAATGATAGAAAATCAAGCAATGGATTTGGTTTGGAGGGTGTTTTTGGCCGTGGGTTATGATGAGGAGAGAAAGAGAGGTTTTGATTTGTTTACACCTTGGAAATGAGAGAAGTGTGTGTTACTTGCTAGCTTAGGCATTATATAGTGAAAATATCTAGTTAGGGACTTACTAGGAAGGTTCATAGTGCAAGTAGCCAAGTGCTTACAAAGGTGTAAGACTTGGTTCCCTAGATATTTTGTAATATCTAGATATTTAGGGCAAGTCTTGCAAACAAGGTAAGACTTGGTCCTAGCACTTGAATTTCGGCCACATACTCATATGTATGTTGTTATATTTATTAATTTGAGTATTGGGTATAATCGTGGGTATTTGTTTAGGCGTAGTTAGGTTTTGGAACTTCCGGGAATGCCTAAACGCATTTTATCGTGAAACGTAAGCATTTTACGTAACCAATAAAAATATGATGAACAAAGTTAATAATTATCCTCTAAATAATCATATAACACTTGTTAGATATAAACTTTTAATTGTTTAACGCCCGTTTACATTGAATGATAACTTTTAGCTTACGCGATTTAACGTATCGATTACAATTAAAAACAAACGCGTACAATACTAAAAATAAATGGTGACTTTATTAACGTCGTACATTGTCCTAAAACACGGGGTGTTATAGTCTCCCCCGGTTAGCTGAGCCTTGTCCTCAAGGCTTAAGACGCAGCACTTGACGACGGCCCGGTCTTTGAGAACAGATGTGGGTATTTCTTCCGGAATTGATCTTCGCGTTCCCATGTAAACTCTGGACCTCTCTTGGAGTTCCATCGAACCTTGACTAATGGGATACGGCTTCGCTTCAACCGTTTAACTTCACGATCTGTGATCTCTATAGGTTCCTCGACAAACTGAAGCTTGTCATCAAAATGAAGTCCATCCAACGGAACGGCTAAGGGTTCGTCGGCATGACACTTCTTTAAGTTGGACACGTGAAATGTATTATGAACTCTGCTCAGCTCCTCAGGAAGCTCGAGCTTGTATGCAACGTCTCCAACCCTTTTTATTACCTTGAAAGGTCCAACAAACCTGGGATTTAATTTCCCTCGTTTGCCAAAACGTACAACCCCTTTCCAAGGCGAAACCTTGAGCATCACTTTATCTCCAACCTCAAACTCCATCGGCTTACGCTTCAAATCAGCGTAGCTCTTTTGCCTATCACGAGCGGCTTGCATCCTTTGCTTAACTTGAATGATTTTCTCAGTCGTCTCTTGTACTATCTCTGGACCGGTGAGTTGAACTTCTCCAACCTCAGCCCAACAAACAGGCGAACGACATTTTCTACCGTAAAGTGCCTCAAAGGGTGCAGCCTTAATGCTAGCATGATAACTGTTATTGTATGAAAACTCGACCAATGGCAAATGTTTAACCCAACCATTTCCAAAGTCGATCACACAAGCTCTAAGCATATCTTCGAGAGTTTGAATGGTTCTCTCGCTTTGTCCGTCAGTTTGCGGATGATATGCCGTACTCATATCTAAACTTGTACCCAAAGCTTTCTGAAGTGACCTCCAGAAATTTGATGCGAACCTAGGGTCACGATCACAAATAATCGAGACCGGTATTCCATGCCTTGTTACTACTTCCTTTAGGTACATTCTCGCTAGTTTCTCCAGAGGGTCAGTTTCTTTCATGGGTATAAAGATTGCGGACTTTGTAAGACGGTCAACGATTACCCAAATGGTGTCATACCCTTGTGATGACTTAGGAAGCTTTGTGACAAAATCCATCGTGATATTGTCCCACTTCCATTGAGGTATCTCGGGTTGTACCAACAAACCCGATTGTCTCTGATGTTCAGCCTTGACCTTAGCACAGGTCAAGCACTTGCTAACATAGGTGGCGATATCAGCTTTCATATTGGGCCACCAATATAGCTTCTTTACGTCTTGATACATTTTCTCGGAACCTGGATGGATAGAATACTTCGATTTGTGGGACTCGTGCATGATCACAGTCCGCAAATCGCCATAACAAGGTAACCAACTCCTGCCATTGAGGCATAGGGTTCCATCCGTACGAGGTTCCAACTTTTCCGTTCTAATTGCCTCTGGATATTTAGCATTTTCAATCAGCATACCTCCAACATCCTCATTCTTGATGTTCTCTGGTTTCCGTGCTTCAGTCTGAGCATTCAAGATTTGCTTAGGAAGATCCAAGCTAATAGTCATGACTAAAGCTCGAACTCTTAACGGTGGTTCCCGTTCTTTCCTGCTCAAAGCATCAGCAACGACATTTGCCTTCCCTGGGTGATAACGAATATCGCAATCGTAATCACTAAGCAACTCTAACCATCGGCGTTGTCTCATGTTCAATTCCTTCTGATTAAGAATATGCTGTAAACTCTTATGATCAGTGAACACCGTACACTTGGTACCATACAGATAGTGCCTCCAAATCTTCAGAGCGAACACTACTGCTCCAAGTTCCAGATCATGAGTAGTATAGTTAAGTATGTTTACTCATGGATATTTATAAACTTGGCGTGATGCATAAGAAATCACCTTTTCCCTTTGCATCAACACAACGCCAATCCTTGATCGAAGAATGCCAGTATACGATAAAATCTTCACTTCCTTCGGGTAAAGCCAGAATTGGTGCACTACACAACTTCTGCTTCAATAACTAGAACGCTGCTTCTTGTTTGTCACCCCACTCAAACTTGACCTTCTTTTGAGTGAGCTTGGTCATTGGTTTGGCGATCTTTGAAAACCCTTCAATGATCATCGTAATACCAACAAGACCATAAAACTTGTCGAAATCCTCAGTTGGTGTCTTAGGAGATGCCAATCTTTAACGGATTCGATAACTTGGCTGTATCCACTTGTATGCTTTATTATCAATCACGTTGACCGACGGAAACTGTACCTTGGGAATCCAAAATTCACACTTTTTTTTTTTTTTTTCTTTTTTTTTTTGGAAAATTTTGCTACAATCCTCTTTCTTTCAACAACTCCAATATTATCTTCAGATGCTCTTCATGCTCTTGCTTGTTCTTGGAATAGATCAAATATCGTTCAATAAAGACAATACAAATTTGTCCAGATAGGTCTTGCACACTACGGTTCATGAGTCCATAAACACAGCAGGGTGCGTTGTCAAACCAAACGGCCATAACTTGAATTCATAATGTCATATCGAGTTATGAAGGCAGTCTTTCGAAGATGTCTTCTTTCTCAACCCTCAATTGGTGATAACTGACCTTTAGGTTGATCTTCGAGTAGACACTCGACCCATTGATGTTGGTCAAATAATGTCATCAACTTCTGTAGCGGATAACGTTCATCACCAGTTAGTTTGTTTAGTTCCCGTTAATCTATGCACAATTCGCTATACGATCCATCTTTCTTCTTGATGAATAGAACTGGAGCTCCCCATGGTGACGAACTAGGTCTTATAAAGCCTTTGTCGGAAAACCTTTGTAGTTGATCCGCCAATTCTTTCATTTCTGATGGGGCCAATCGATAAGGTGCTCACGGCTACAGGTGAGACTTTAGTACTAGATGATGTGAAATTCCACTTGTCTGGTATGTGGAAGACCTGGCAAGTCCTCGGGAAATACTTCGGGAAAATTTTTGACGATCGGTACATCTTGTAGTTGCTTCTTCTTTGACTTGTCTCCAGTCTCCTTGATGGTAATATGTGCCAAAAAGACGTGACATCCTTGTAGCAGATACTTCTGGGTCTTGGTGCACGAGATGATGTTTAAATCGAGTCCCTCGTTTAGTTCTACTTCCGTCTTCCATGAAAAATTAACGATTTTGCCCCTCAAAGGGAATACGAACGATCTTCTTAGCACAGTCAATAACGGCTTGGTATTTCGTCAACCAGTCCATGCCAATTATGACGTCATAAGTACCAAGTTCATAAGGCCATTAGGTCAGACGTTGAAACGGTATGGTTTAGAATATTTATCATGCAACCAGTAAATCCGTATTTACCCAAATCCATTCTACCCATCTGCTAATCAAAGTTTATAACCATGATCTAATGTAGTGGGGCTATATTAATCAAAGTACTAAATTGAGTAGACACGAAACTTCTATCTGCACCAGTATCAAATAAAATGGAAGCACAACGGTTGTTTAGGAGAAACGTACCCGTCACAACGTTGTTGTCTGGGTTTTGCCCTGCAAACTTCCCATTGCATAAGCAAGGCTACAGCGTGCCATTCCTGGTTTCTTGTTCTTCCACTGGGGGCAGTCCTTCTTGAAGTGGCCTGGAGCCCCACACTCAAAGCAAACGATGGCATTGGTATTTGCCCCTTGGGCTCTCGGGTTGTTGTTGTTGCGGCTTGTTGTTGTTTTGTTGTTGACGGTGTTGTTGTTATTGTTATTGCGGTTGTTGTTGTTGTTATTTGCAGGTCTGCAGGCCGGCTCCTACAGTCCTTGGACAGGTGGGCCACGCTTATTGCAGTTATTTGCATTTGGGTATAAAGGACGTAATGGTTGAAGTTACACTTGGGACATAGAGGTTTAGTCCCTTCATACGGTTTCTTGTCACCGTTCCCTGCAGCATAAGCCCTGCCTGTGTTCTGCCTTTTATTCTGTTGTTGGTTTTGGTTATTTCGAGGAGTGTCTTCAAACTTCCTCTTGTTTTCTGCCTGTCTCTCTCTGCAAATGTGTTAATTCTCCTATCCCATTAATTAAGTCGCCATCTCCATAGCTACTGCATGGTTTCGGCTTCGATGCCACAAACACTTTGAGTAATTAGGTCGGGCTCCTTCCGACATACCTTTCATTTTTGTCAGTCTCTTCAGGGCTCTTCCTGTAAACTGCAATGCCAGGTTCCTGGAAACGTTGGTTGTAGGCTACCACATCGTGCCTTTTATTTTAGGTTCACATTTCTGCATCAATCTTCTTTGATTTCATTCCTCGGATAATATTTAGTTTGTCCATTTCTTCTTCAAGTCAGTCCCACGTCATTGCATATGCAACTTCATTAGTGTAACTCCCCCAAAAAATTGGGTCGCAGCGGAATGTGTTTGGGAGCGTTACTTCATTCAATTTTACTTTGCACAAGACATGATTGAGAACGACCTTCTAAGTGTCGTTGAAAGGTATTCTAGAAAAGTTTTGGACTTCAATGTTCCTCATCATAGGGCATAAGTTCTATTTTCACATGAGAAAACATGCTTTAAAGGGTCAACATTATAAGTTGGTGAGTTCATAGGTTTTTGTAAGTACGATGTATAATCCCAAAACTATTTATATAGGTTTACTATGTTACAAGTTTCGACTTACAGACTTGCCAACGCATAAACCTACTTTTATAGGTTTCTTCTTTATATAAAATCCCAAAATGTTTCAAGTATATATATTGTAATGAACATGATATCCCAAAATGTTTCAAGTAGATATTATAATGAGCACACTATCCAAAAATGTTTCAAGTGTATATTGTAATGAGCACAATATTCAAGAATGTTTCAAGTGTATATTGTAATGAGCACAATATCCCAAAATATTTCAAGTAGATATTATAATGAGCATAATATCCCAAGTAGTTTCAAGTATGTAAGAGTAAGGAAATGGATTACGAGTACATCTAAGTTCATGAAACTGCGACATAGACTTATTAATATGCTACTTTATTCAAGGCACGGTAAAAGTTCATGAGTATTGTGTTGGCCCTGTAGATCACCAATCCAAGTCGTATCCGAATGGATATAAGTTCGTTAAGTTCGATCTAGGAACTAGTGGAGAGCTAATCACCCGAACAGGGGTTGTCAATCCCAAATAGATCTATTTTATAACATTCGCGCTCACCCTCCAAGTGATTTACAGTTCATGAAACCTAAGCTAATCCGTATTTATTCTTTAATAAGGTCAAGTATGGGTTTATGTCCAAATGTAAAATTTAACCAAGTATCTGTTGGTTTTCTCATCGCTATGATAAGTAAAGAAGTGCCAAAATTCAATTTTAATCAACCATGTAAATGCTTTGTAAAACAAGCTTGTTCTCACCCCCAAAACTTATAAAACAATTTCAATCATGTAAAACGTTGTGGGTATGAACTCAGCCTTGAGTTATGATTAATCCAATATATCGCAGATAAAGCGTCACGTTACAAGATCGAATGCAACCTAATATTATCATAAGGTCGTATATAGTACGAGTGTTACTTTAATTGATAACATTGATTGTACATCCTTCTATAGTATTATATCGTATATCGTTCGGGCTATCTATAATTAAAGAGGTCATGACTTGGACGTTCGAGAGTAGAGACACTTTAAATCGTAAATCCAAAAACTCGATCGATATGCCATTGCTAAAGAGGCTCTCATTATGAACTCCCTTGTAATATGTTCTTTGTTAACACTAATATTCTATATAGCTCAATCACCAACTAATGGTTTTAGTAAAATTGTGTTTAATATGTTAAAACGTTTATAATTTACGTTTTACAAAACTGGCTTAACTTTGCGTTTATTAAAACCCAGATTCTCGCGTTTCTTATGCCCATCTTTTCGTATTAGGACGAGTTATCATAATTTGACATTTTTCAAATTTTGACCCTCTGGTGAACAGTAACTTTTACTGTTCGATTGGCGGGAATGCGCATATTAAGCGCCAGACAAAACGGAAACTGGAATGGATCGACCAAGAAGTTGCGGTTTATCTTAACGGTTATATCCTACTAGCCTAGGATAATGTATTTGGGTTTTCCGATGAATGAGTACATCAACGCGACACGTTGATAAAAGATTTAGATTTAAAGTTGTAATAGTTTGGTGGTTGGTTAAATAAATAAATCAAAAAGTAAACGCAGAGTGTGTAATATATTCCGTATATATTACATAATGAAAAATGACCAAGTATATAATTCATACCGTGAATTATATAACAAGATACACAACCAAAGGAATAACTCGAAGCGTATATATTACACGACATGTGTTATATCTAAAAGGTGACAATTAAATAAAATGGTCTAATTATATAATACTTTCCAAGTATTATATAAGAAAGATGATAAAAATAAATAAAACTAAATAATTCGACACGCGCCCGGATATCCCCAAATGATTTAGTAGAAAGTTCCTTTATGAAAATAAACGCACGTTTTAAAGTTGTGGACTAGATTGATAAAATCTCTAAATTATAGCTTACGTTTGATTATCGGGTCTTCACGATTTAATATTTCTTAAGACATTTCAAGATAATAAATAAAGTAGATTTGTAAAAACTTACTAAGCGTAACAATTTATAAAAATCTTGGCATGACCAATTCGTTTATGTAACGTTTTCCATATTAACAAAATTTAATTAGTTTCCCTCAATTTAATCAATCCGTGTTGCAAACCCAAACACACCCCTTAACAGTTTTTATCCCAAATCCCAACACTCCCAAATATGTTATTAACCACACATCCAAACACACCCGAAGGCTGTTAAACACCAAAAACAAAATAATAAACAACACATTTATTTAACCATTAAACCACCATTAAATCCGGTTTTATATTTATAAAATCTTATGATATTTTATTAGTCGATTGCATAAACCAAACGAACCCTTGCTATTTTTCTGCTAACCCAAACACACCCTTACGGTGTTTCTGCTCACCCAAACACACCCTTACGGTGTTTATGCTCACCCAAACACACCTCTTGGGTGTTAACTGCCAACCCAAACACCCCTGTTGGTGTTATCCAGCAAACCAAACACTCCTTACGTTGTTACTGCCAAACCAAACACACCCAAATCTGTGTAACAAACCAAACGTACCCATTTTTATTTCTATAACAATCAAACGCACCCTAATCTGGCGAAATAACAAACCAACGCTCCTCTTGCGATTTCTACCTAACCAAACGTATATGTTTCTTGTTTCTATATCTACCAAACGCACCCTAATCTGTATTATACCAAACCAAAACACATCCTAATCGATTTCTACATAAATCAAACGCACTCTGTTGCGTTCTCACCAAAACCAAACACACCTAATCTGTGCCCAAACCAAATCGAACGCACCCTGCTGGTGCGAACCATGAAACCCAACGCACCCTTTGGTGTTACCATAAACCCAACGCCCCTGGGTTGCTACTACTACACCAAACGCACCCTGTGTGGTGTTGTAACATCCGAGAATTTTCGAAATTTTAAAAGACTATTTTAACCTTTGACTTTTCGAGTCCAACTTGACGAACCTTTGGACTTTTGGTCGGTTCATGGTCTCTTAAAAGCAATTACCGCGTGATCCGGTTATAATTTTCGGAAACTATTTTAAATAAGTTAAAATCATATTTATTGTTTCATTTCTAAAGGGATAAGTTTATATTGTATTTTTACTTAGTTTGATTTTTGAAAAAGAAAAAAAAAAAAGAAAGATATATATTAATTGTCTTAGTTGATTTATCAAAACGAACCCATTTAAAGTCACGTGTTTCATGATTCGGGACCTAAAGCATTGATGTAAACGATATCACAGACAACTTTTAGTTTTACTCGAGGACTTGGAAAACAAGCAGAAGAGGGCTAAAAATCAGCCCCGCAAAATTTTGACAAACTTCACGCAACGGGTACCGGCACACAAAATAATTAAATTTTATTTATTTTTTTTTTAATTATTCAATTTTATTTAATAAAAATATTTAGAATAAAATTATTTAAATGATTTTACTTATTTAATGCGTTGTTGTTAACTGCGAATATCCGAGTTTAAAATTTCTTTTTATTTTTAACATGGTCCAAAGTAGATAATAAATGTTTTTTTTAAATAAATTTTATGAGTAAGTTTACAAAAATTAGTCGAACGTGAACACGCATTTTTATCAGAAACATTGATTTCTAGAAAAAACTATGGCCGCAAGTTTCGTGCGTTGATTAGTTCGTTTTAGGTCGTGCCCAAACGAGACACGAACCACTTTTTTATCAAAACTTCATTAAAAAGTTTACACATCACACCCAAACTATTACAATTTCATTTCACTTTATAACTTTATTATATTATATATATATAGTTTTATATAACCTTTTATTTATAACAAATACACACACACACAACTTCATCTTCTTCCTCTCTCTCCCTCCCCACCGCCGGCCACCACCCCCTCCGGCCACCACCACGCCGCCGCCGCCGGAATACTTTTCCGGCGGGCTTTTCCCGGCGAATACCAAAAACACACACACACAAACTTAGTACTCTCTCTCTCTATCCCAAATTATCCGGCCACCACCACCACTTCCGGCCAGCAGCCGCTCCGGCCGCCACCGGAAAAGTTTTCCGGCGAGTCTCCGGCCGAAGCCTAAATTACTCCTCGTGACCGGATCTACCCGATCCCCATACCCACTCTCCACCACTCGCCGCCACCTCCACCCGCTGCCACCACCATAGTCATACACCACAAGGGTCCGTTTGGTTGCGGGTTTAACGGCAGGGTGTGTTCGGGTTTAAAGCACCGAGAAGGGTGCGTTCGGTTGTTGGTCTTTTCACAAACAAGGGTGTTTGGTGTGGTTCTGGGTTTGGCACCGCAAGGGTGCAGCCGGGTTTGTGATAACAACCACAAGGGTGGTTGTTTCGGGTGGTCAGCCACCGAGTGCGGGTGCGTTTGGTTATTGCATCACAGATAGTGTGCGTTTGGTTTTTCTTTGCCGCACCACGAGAGGGTGCGTGGGTTTTCGTGGTTCTGTTTGTGTCACCAAAATAGGGTGCGTGGGATTTATTTTGGCAACCGAAAAAGGGGGGGTGGTAGCCACCCACACAGGGTCCGTTTGATTTTAGGATAAGCAGCTAGGCTGCGTTGGCTTGTAAAACCGCACCTAGGGGGTGCGTTCGTGTTGGCAGAAAAACCGAATAAGGGCTGCGTTTGGTGTTGTGTATAACCAATTTTTGGGTGTGTTTGGTTTACATAGACTAGGGTGCGTCCGGTTGAATAGCAGCTGGGGGTGTTCATTTGGTTTTAAAAGACAAACCCCAAGGTGGTGTTTGTTTCAGGTTCAAAACAGCCGAGGGGCTGTTTGGTTTTGCAGCCACGGTTAGGGTACGTTTGGTTGTTGACAGCCGCACAAGAGAGTGCGTTTGGTTGATGTAGAGACAACAAGGGTTCGTTTGGTTATATGCAAAGGGTGTGCTTGGTTTAGCGAATCAACGAGGAAACGACGAGGGTTTGTTTGGTTTATATATCAAAGCGACAAATAAAAATGACTTAAGGTTTAATAAATATAAAAACTGGATAAATATTATTTTTGGTGGTTTTTAATCGGTTAAATAATAATCCTTAATAATTGTTTTAAGTTAAATATAATGGTGTATATATATATTATATCTAAACACGCGGGCATTTGAAATATTGAACGCGATCTTTTCAATATATATTCATTAACTGAAAACGTTTAGTTTTGCGAAAATGGAAAACGATTTACAAACGGAAAAGGCATGACGAAAATTTATATAATTTTCTATATTCACGATTTACTAAAACTTTATTAATTTAGAGAAACGATAAAAGAAATTAAGATATATTTTAAGATATATTAAATGGTATTATACAATAACTGGGACAACGAGCAATAAAACTATACTTTTACAATAATGGCGCGAAGTGTTTTAGACACGACTGTTAACGATAATGAAACATAATTTATAAAATATTAAATTATATTTATAATGGTTATATATCGGTTACCAACTTCAGTTGTTTAAGTTTTAATAGTAAGATAAGTTGTCATCTTTCTTATTTCATGTGTCTTTTGTTAATTATTAAATTGGAGGTCAAACTAATGGTTTAATTAACAACTCGCATTTATTATTAAAGATCTGCAAGGTATTTATATAATTTTCATTTAAATCTTGGGATGTCGTTGTTGTGATATAAATTTTCGGTAAGAATTATTTTAAGGATTATTTATTTTTCATAAGATGTATATAAGAATATATATTTATACGCTTTGCGTATATTTTCAATGTATTTCAGTTAACCAACCACCAATCCCTTTCAAACTGGAAAAATCTATCGTTATCATTCCGTGTCGCGTTGACACAACAATTCATCGGGAAACCCAAATGAGTTATCCTAGGCTAGTGAGTCTTAGCCGTTAAGATAAGCTGCAACTTCTTGGTCGAGCCGTTTCAGTTTCCGTTTCGTCTTGTACTCAATGTGTACATTCCCGCCAATCGTTCTTCATCATCGATGTGAGTTTATAGCCCCTCTTTCACTTGTTTTACATTTACTTTACAAATCTTCGGGGAATTACATGCTCAATACAACTTGTTTACATATTCGTTTACAATGTCTTTTACATATTATTCCACACACCTGGCTTACATACTTGATTTTGAAATTCATTACAAACTCAATTACGTGATTGATATCACACTCTTTCTACTTATGGATTTAAGTACTTAACGCTGTTTATGAACACAATGCTTTGGTTTTTATAAATGGACGCAAGTGTATATTTTATATCGATTACGTGTTTGCCTAAGTAATTTGAATCCTATATGCCCAGTATCATGAACTGTCAATTGCATAGATGTAGTTGTGAATTACATTATGTGAGCGTGAGTGTTATTAGCAGATCTTTTTGAGATTGAACATCTGTGGGAGAGATGGCACGAAATTTACATAGTGCGGGCACGAAATCTATATAGTGCGGGCAATGGCACGAAATCTATATAGTGCGGGCAATGGCACGGAATTTACATAGTGCGGGCACGAAATTTATATAGTGCGGGCAATGTCACAAAATTTTTATAGGTGACTCATAATCGCTCGAGGCTTCCTGTGTCATGAGCTTAGGGAAAGTAAATGGTAATTTTGTGATAAGGTGACAGTTTACCTTTACGAGGGAAAGTTCTTGCGGTCCTACATTTTATACATTTTTTGTGGTATTATAAAGGATTGAAATAGTCATGTTATTTTACAATACCTTTGGTTTAACATTTATATTTAAACAAAATCTATGAACTCAACCAACTTTAATGTTTGACACTTTTAAGCATGTTTTTTCTTCAGGTGAATTAGATGCTTAGATATTTGATGTGCATTGATGTCTTACATTTCAGTTTTTCATGGTGATGCAATTATGGGACAACTATTATTTTGATTTCAGAAAATCATACATGATTGTTTTACAAACGAAACTTTAGAGGTCGATTCTCTTGTATCTTGTGCTCATTGTTTTATGATGTAACGCCCCTGTCTTATTCCGCTTCGACACATTTTTGGGGGTTGTTACACTCCATCATCCATAACTCTTGATGTTCTCTAGTTTCCGTGCTTCAGTCCTGGTGCAATTCAGATTTGCTTTGGAGATCCAGCTAATAGTAATGACTAAAGCTTCAAACTCTTTAACGGTTGGTTCCAGTTCTTTCTGATCTAAGCATCATGCTTCGATCATTTGCCTTACCTGGTTGATAACGGAAGTATCGCAATCATAAGCACTAAGCTACTCTTCCATAGGCGTTTGCCTCATGGTTTCATTCATTCTGATTTATAATATGCTGTAAACTCTGTATGACTCACGTGACACCGTACTTTGGTACCTACAGATTTGTGCTCCAAATCATTTCAGAGCGAAACCATACTGCTCCAAGTTCAGATAATGTAGTAGTATAGTTCTTCTCCTGGATCTTTAACTGGCGTGATGCATTAGGAAATAACCTTTTTCCCTTTGCATCAACACAACGCCCAAACCTTAATCGAATGCATCGCAATATATTATAAAATCTTCACTTCCTTCGGGTAAAGCCAGAATTGGTCTTGCTTACTCAACTTCTGCTTCAATATCTGGAACGCTTTGCTTCTTGTTTGTCACCCCACTCAAACTTGACCTTCTTTTGAGTGAGCTGGTCTTTGGTTTGGCGATATTAGAATACCCTTCATATGATCGTCGATAATACCTTAGCAGACCTATAAACTGGACGAATCTCCGTTGGTTATGTCTTAGGAGATGGCCCAATCTTTTTAACGGATTTCGATCTGGCTGGATCCAAATTGAATGCTTTTATTATCAATCACGTGCATCGAGGAACTGTACCTTGGGAATCCCAAAATTCACACTTGGAAAATTTGATACAAACTCCTCTTTCTTAACAACTCCAATTATTTTCTTCAGATGCTTTCGTGCTCTTGCTTGTTCTTGGAATAGTTCAAATATCGTCAATAAAGGACAATTAAGGAATTTTTACAGATATGGTTTGCACACTCGGTTCATGAGGTCCATAAACTCAGCAGCGTGCGTTGGTCAAACCAAACGAACATACTTGGAATTCACTTATGTCTATATCGTGTTTGAAGCTGTCTTTCGAGATGTCTTCTTCTCGAACCCTCAATTGGTGATAACCTGACCTTTTAGGTTCGATCTTTCGAGTAGAGACTCGAACCTGAAGTTGACGAATAAGTCATCTTTCTTGGTTAGAGGATATCGGTTCTTCACCGTTAGTTTGTTTAGGTTCTCGATAATCTATGCACATCTTATCGGTCCTTCTTTCTTCTTGACGAATAGAACTGGAGCTCCCAATGGTGACTGAATATGGTCTTATAAAGGCCTTTGTCG
The DNA here is from genome assembly GCA_026074375.1 of Tanacetum coccineum. NCBI lineage: Eukaryota > Viridiplantae > Streptophyta > Magnoliopsida > Asterales > Asteraceae > Tanacetum > Tanacetum coccineum. Next base: position 24,189 of record BQNB010028130.1, on the reverse strand, counting down.
GAAAGCTCTTGTAGTTGATCCGCCAAATTCTTTCATTTCTGATGGGGCCAATCGATTAGGTGACAGTGCTAACTGGTGCAGATCCAGGTTATCTAGATCGATGTGAAACTCCACTTGTCTAGTTATGTGGAGACTGGCAAGTCCTCGGGAAATACTTCAGGAAATTTTTTGCGATCGATTACTCTTGCATTGCTTCTTCTTTGACTTGTATCAGTCTCTTTTGATGTAATATGTGCCAACCAAAATTAGACGTAGTCATCCTTGTAGCAGATACTTTTGAGTCTTGGTGCACGAGATGATGTTTAATCGATAAGTTCCGCGTTTATTCTTCTTCCGTTCACATGAAAACTTAATGATTTCGCTTCCCAAAGGGAATTCGACCGAATCTTTTCTTTGCACAGTCAAAATATACGACTTGGTATTTCGTCAACCAATCTATGCCAATTACTGACGTAAGAAGTATCCCATTTTCTACAGGCATTAGGTCGACTTGAAACGGTTGGTTCAGAAAATTTAAACGTGCAACCAGTAATACCGTATTTACCCATTATTATTTACCCATCAGCTAATTCAACGTTATAACCTGATCTAAGGTTGTGGGGGTATATATTAATCTAAGTACTAAGCATTGAAGTAGACACGAACTGTCTATCTGACCACACCAGTATCAAATAAATATTGGATGCACAACGGTTGTTTAGGAGAAACGTAACCCGTCACAACGGTTGTTGTATGGGTTTTGCCCTGCAACCCCACTGCATAAGCGTTGGCTACAGCGTTTCCATTTCCCTTATGCTTGTTCTTCCACTGGGGGCAGTCCTTATTGAAGTGGCCGGGAGCCCAACACTATAAAGCAAACGATGGCATTTGTGGGTATTTGCCCCTTGGCTCCTCGGGTTTGTTGTTAGTTGCGGTTGTTGTTGTTATTGTTGTTGCGGTTGTTATTGTTATCGTTGTTGCGGTTGTTGTTGTTATTTACAGTTGCAGGCCGGCTCCTACAATCCTTGGCCAGGTGGCCAAGCTTCTTGCAGTTATTGCATGTTGGTATACAAGGACCGGTATGGTTGAAGTTCACTTGGGTCATAGAGTTTTGTCCCTTCATACGGTTTCTTGTCAACGTTTCCACTGCAGCATAAAGCCCTGCCTGTGTCTGCCGTTTGTTCTGTTGTTAGGTTTTGGTTATTCGGGGTGTGTCTTCAATCCTCCTCTTGTTTTAGCCTGTTTTCAGCAAAAGTGTTAATTCTAATCATTAATTCAAATCGCCATTCCTCAATAGTCTCTTGCATGGTTTTCGGCTTCGATTGCCTCAACACTTGAGTAAAAAAAAAATATCCAGGTCGGGCTTTCCCATCCGGGAAAAACATTCCTTTCTATTTTGTCAGTTCTTCAGGAATATGCCTGTCACACAGCAATGCTGTTCTAGAAACGTTGGTTGTATGCTACGACATCGTGCCTTTTACTTTTAGGTTCCACATTTCTGCCTCAATCTTCTTGATTTCATTTCCTCGGACAATCATTTAGTTGTCATCTCTCTTCTTCAAATCAGTACACGTCATTGCATATGCAAAAAAAAAAAATCATTAGTCACAGTACTAAACATGTGAGTTCCACCAGGTTAGAGCATTTCCCAATAAGAGTACAAGGTGGCAAAACTTCACTTGATTATCCACGGTATTTTGCAGTTACTTATGCGATAACTCGGTTTCCATCCTATCAAAACCTTGCGGTTAAGTGACTCCACTACTCTTTCGTGCCCCTGAAGAATATGGGTTGAATTTCATTGCCAGTCTTGATTTGTGCACTCCCGAACAGCGCGTTAATTTCCTTCTCACTCCTGTTCCCAGAAGGTAGGCTATCTTGCCATTCGGGTCGTATTACGTGCTGCCAAGACCAGCAAGTGCACCCCTCGTTGATCATGGCATGATCTGATGTTGGGCAATGGTGACTGACTGTAGTGGTTGTAGGGTCTGTGTTCTGGTGTTTGTTGGTGTTGTACCTGGGTAACCTCGTGGGCCTTCCTCTTGGTGCAATTTTCTAATTCACAAGAAAAACATAATACCCGGTTAGATTCAAAAAATATTAACCCATAACCGATGTATTCATAATATATAAATCGAGATCACAGCACATGGTGAAAATACGCAATAGTATTGAAAAATTAACAAATGACCATTCATTACAATATATTCGTTTTCATATATAAAACATAATCCATTTTCCTTTTCCATATATAACTTCGGGAAAAATAATACCTGATTGGTTTAAATACAAACGTTCACTATACTTAGTTACGAGACAAAATAACTAAGCACAATATAGACGAGATTATACTCTTAATACTTTGTAGGCTGTACATAGTCGCCGATATGAAACAAAAAGATCTAAACAGAGTAGCTAGATAAAACAAAAGATCACTATAACGTCTGCTAGCTGGGAATAACCCATAATACTTAACGATGCACAGTAGCCTAAAGATGTCATAAACCCAGTCTAAGAACTGCTACTGTCTCTCCTCTGGTAGCTCTGGCTATTGCAGGATCCCCTTCAGCAGGTCTGCATATCTCTATGAAGCTCGATATTCTGAGTCTTCGAGGCTCTTCACTATCTTTTAGTGCCTCCACCTTACTGTCTCTGTCTTCCGATGGTCTGCTTTCAGCCAGATCTTGTAATTTTTTTTTTTTTTTTTTTTTTCACCGGTCTGTCTCTTCTTACGGTCTGCTGACTGTTAACCTCAGTGGATCTCGGACTGCTGAGCCATGACCGTAGTCCGAAGTGATATGCCCTCGGAACGTACCTGATCGCAAGCATCCATCGACTGTGCCCAAGCGGCACGAGATACTCTGGCCTCCTCCTCCATCAGAAGGGCAGTGCGTCTATGGAATGGCCTATCCCTGTACAACATGTTGACTCGGGCTCTAAGTAGAGCTCGGTCATGTCGTGCATCATCCAGCTGAGAATATATGATCTCATCCTCCTGGTCAACAGTAGTAGCCAACTCAGTAACTCTCTGATTGACCCCCTCTAGGGTGGTCGGTGCAATCTCCTGGATGGCTCCTACAAGGTCATCCCATGTATCCGTAATACCATAGCCTAACTCTCTAGACGTCTGGCGTCCTGGAGCGGCATCTAACATATCAGCAAATCCATAAAGGTCTGCCCTAGCTGTGGCAGGTCCAACCTGCCTAGCAGTACCAGCTGCCGAACTCTCCCCGACCTCGTATCCAGGACCAGGAGTAGTACGACACGGCCTCTTACGAAGCGGTAAACAAATCTCAGGCATCTCAGTCTCATGAACAGGAGATGGTAGTGCATCTCTCTGTCTAATCCCAGCAGCTCGGGATCCCAGAGATCCCTCAACATATGTAGGGCTATTGGGTGGTGGTGATGGTATAGGTAATGGCGGAGAGGGTATCTGAGGAAGTGGTGATGAGTATGGAGAGAGAGGTGATGGTGGTGGAGTAGGTAAGGCTAACAATCTCTCAGCAACTTCCTCGGAGAGGAACGGTACCGGCGCATGGGGTCGGATGGACATCCTAGCCGTGACGCGATAAGCAAGGTATGGATCTTGGTCAGCTGAATAAGCAACAACTGCAGGGTTGGCAGGAGCTAAGTGCTCCTCCTCCTCTGCATCATCATCATCATCATTAGATGACTCCTCATCATCCCTGTTGTCTCCTCTGTCAGCAGGATAGTCGGCTGGATCCTCCTCAGGATACTCCTCATCATCCTCCTCTGGGTCCTCCTCAGGGTCGGACTCTGGTATATACCCTGGTGACTGATGAGTAGGTGAGTCAGCAGTAGGCATTGGCTGCTCCTCAACCGGGAATACCTCATCGTCCACTAGTAAGAACTCTGGGTAAACAGGCTCCAGAACAAATGGTATGTAAATAGGTGAAGGTGGTGCCTGCTCTGGCTCCTCCGGGCCAGGCACGTAGTCTGGTGATGGTGGTCCCTCAGGGCCAGGTATGTAGTCTGGCGATGGTGGAACCTCAGGCATAATGGGTGGTCCATCGACTCCTGGTGAACCGATGTCTGAATCGTCCTCAGATACTGATGTGTATGTAACCGTAGAGTGCTCAGAATCTGACATGATAGTATCTGAAATCAAAATTAGAATATATTATAAACACGTATATCAATTATGCATGTATATAGCCTAACCGACTAATGCAACAATTTGTATATGAATACCCCGTAAAAACCCTTTTGTATGTATGCAATGTTTGAAAACGGTTATAGTCCAGCAAAAACATTTTGACCTGGTTCTCTATAACCTTGGCTCTTGATACCAATCTGTAACACCCCCAAAATAGGTCGCAGCGGAATAAGGATCCGGGGCGTGTTACTTCAAGATCAACAGCACAAGATATATATAAGAACGACACAAAAAGTCGTTTAAATTGATACATTGGATTTAATTATAAGACATAATACAAAAGCATAAAGCTTTACTTGTTCCTTGTTTAATATTACAAAAGACAACAATACATTTCCCAAAATATGATGCACATAAATCTTTAAGTGTGCAATCCAAAATGTAATCCAATGCATCCTTGGCACCTCGTGCCTATTGACCTCCTGAAAACATTGCTTAAAACGTCAACAAAAATGTTGGTGAATTCATAGGTTTATGTATTTAAAGACTGCAGGACCGCAAGACTTTCCCGTATGTTTACAACATATGCCAACAATCACAAAACCCATACTGTTGTAACTAAGCACATGACACTAAAGCTCAACCTATATTTGCAATTTAGCAGTTTTTTTGCCGTACAAAGATGTCGTAACCCGAACATCCAAGTCCGGCATGGTCAACGTTCATTCCCGATGATAGTTTATTCACCCAACGGGGAGGTTAATAATCCTAATAGATCGATTTATAAACATTCGCACTCACATCAGCAATTAATAAAATACCTATAGTTGTTACATCGTACTATCGTTCGGGCTATCATAATTAAAGAGGTCATGACATGACGTACGAGGAGTTAGGACACTTTAAATCGTAAATCCAACAACTCGTCGATACGCCATCCGAAGAGGCCTCATTATGAAACTCCCTAGTATTATAGCACTTTGATAACCACATAATATTCTATATAGCATAATCACCGACTAATCGTTTTAGTAAAATAATATTTATAAAGTGAAAACGTTTATAAATACCTTTTTGTAAAACGACTATTGGTCGTTGTAATCCGTTGCTCGTGTTCCCTTACGCCACGTCTTTCGAGTAAGACGAGTGATCAAATTAATATTTTCAAGTTTTGTAAGATTCTGGTGTGAATAGTAATTTCTGTTCACAATCACTAGTTTATCGTTTTTCGTTTAATTAGCGTAAACTTGTAATCGTAATAACTTATTCGTTTTAATTCTGATTTTAGTGATTCCTTCGAGTAAGTCTTTGTTATTAAAAGATGTATTATATTTTATAAAGTTAATCCCACTGATGAATAGTGCTTTTTACCGTTCATAGTTTATAAAATTACGTTTATAGACTTTAATTATCGTAAACGTCGTAGTTTATTCGTTATAGTTTCGTTTTTAGCGATTCTTTCGAGTACGATCTCGTAATTAAAAGTTATATCATATTTTAGATGTTTTAAAAATATTAGTTTCTGTAATGAATAGTAACTTTTATAAAAATAGTTTTATAAAAGTATTTATAGTCGTAAACTCGTAATTAACGTATCTTTTTCGTTATAAATCGGTTTTTCGAGTTTCTTATCATTTTGGAATCGTCATGAGGCATATTATTTTTATATGAGGTCAAACCCACTGTATGAAATTCGAATTAAAACAGCCCTTTAATTATATCCAAATGTATGCAGATTATAAAAGCTAGTTTTAATTAACTTGTAAAACCCTAATTTATACTTAAACATGTTTATACTTAAACCATATGTTAACATACTTTTACATTCATTTTTCCATGATATATATGACCATATGACATAAGAAAAAGTGCATAAATTCATAAACATAAGTAAGAACTCATTTTACATATTAAAAAGTCCTAAGTGGTGATTTAGCCATAATTAACATGTAACACATAAAATCATGATAATAAAAAGTATAAAGGAATTAGGAAGACCTTAGGGATGATGTATGAGATGTGAAATGAATGCTAAACCCGTGTTTAGACTCAAAACCAAAGCTTACAAGCTTATAAACCCTAGATTAGGTTTGAAACCCTAATCTTCCCTTTTCTTCTTTAATCCTTGCAAATGGTGATCCAAGGCTTGTAAATGATTTAGTGTGCCTTAGGATTGATGTATAAAGGGTTTGTAGTGGAATTTGTATAAAAGTTTTGTATGATTTGCTTAAGGTGCTAATATTGGCGTGGGTTTTAGGATACAAAAGAGAGAAAGAAAATAATTTTGCTACGTAAAAGAGTATGAAACTTCACTTAAGCATGCATGAATATATATAGGAAGAGGTTATAAGATATTTACTTGCAAAGTTTGACCAATAAATTTAAAGGGGGAGGGATCTTGGGCCGTGGGTTCAAGGGGACAAGGGAGGAGGGAAACAAGGCTTTAAAGCTTATGTTTATTGGTTCCCTTAAGTAGGAATCATCCCATGAAGGTTAGGGATGAGTTCCCTATCAAAGTTTTCTTTTATTTCGTTTAGTTTACTTGCATTTATAAAAAAAAGTATAAGTAGAAACTTTTAATTAAAGTAAATGTATTTTTATAAAAAAGTTTACTTTTAAAAAAAGTCTGGTATTTTGTAAAGTATTTTGTGATCTTGTATAATCATAAGAGAAGTGTATAAATATAATAACATATGCCTAAGTTTAATAAACTTGATCGAATGTATATAAACTAGGTTTGTTGAACATACGTTTAATTTTAGGGTTCCCGGGAAAACCTAATGTCAAGTTATCGCGAAACGTAAACACTTTCACGTATCCGATAAAGTAACTTTTGAAACGTTAATAATTATTCTCAAAATAATTGCTTAACCCTTGTTTGACGTAAACAATAAATTGATTGATGCCCGTTTACGTTAACTGATCATTTTTAGCTTACGCGATTTAACGTAACGATTTCCATTAAAAACAAACGCGTACAATACTAAAAATAAATGGTGACTTTATTAAATCAACATTGATCCTAAAAAAACCTTGGGGGGGGTGTTTATACTTTCTATAAGCCCAAAGTCAAACGAAGAAGGCCCGAGTCAAAATTAAATCAAACGCACCCTTGTATAAGTTTTCCCGCGGGAAAAAATAGTTTTTACTATTCACTGTCTTCTTCAAAATTTACCCAAGACAAATCAAAGGGCAAATGCAAATTGGATACGTGGCTTAGTAATTCAAGCACCAAAAGGACATGCTGGCAGAGTTACACATCACCAAATGCTCCCATTGGTGGAAACCCACAAGGAGAATGCCGCGCAGATGAAGAAAACATACCAAGGACTAGTATTTTGCACTAAAAGACTTGAAAAAGAAGCACAATGGCTCTGACACACGGAATGCCACGTTGGAAATTCGTGTGCTCACCAAAGTGATCCAACGGCACAAATTATGACTCAATGACTAGAATTTATTCAAGGGCTGAGATCAAGAAAAGGGGAGATGGGATTGAGTTTAAATAAGCTCAATATAAGCTCTCTAAGTCTCTAAGCTTAGATTGAGTTCAAATAAGTCATATAATCTACTTAAATTTAAAAAAAAATCAGTTAATACCTTTGCTTGATATGGATTTTAGATTTTTGGATGATAAGCTTATAATGGAAAAGCTTATTGGACCCTACCAGCTTATCCTTGGATAAGCTAGAGCTTGTAGACAGCTCATTTGAGTTTATTTAGCCTTTGTTTAGCTAAGGCAGCTTGTAAGTTACTATTTCCATTTCTGTCTTAATTTTCAGCTTATAAATTTCTTAATTTGCTTATACTCTTGCTTATTTGAGCTTAATTCTGTTTCATTATGCTTATTAAGTATATTAGATTATCTATTTTCATATTATGTAGCTTAGATCTTATAATTTGTCACTTTGTCTTTAAAAATCATAAAAATCCAAAAATAAGTAGCTTAGTTAATAGCTTATTGTTCTGCTTATTTGTTAGCTTAAATTTGACCATTAGGTTCAATTATAGCTTGTAGTCATCTGGTAATTGCAAATCTAGCTTTAGATTTCTTTTTCATAAGCTTAATTGGATTTAAAATGGTTAAAGAGGTGTTTGGGTCAGCAACACTAACCATTGGTTAGTGCTGTTTTTGGCTCTTTGGTCTTTTGTGTTTATTTTAAATCTCAAATTTAATAGTTACAAGCTGTTTTTATTAGTTAGATGTGTTAGTAATTTTCACACTTAGTATCATAAAAGCTCAATCTGTCTAGTTTAATTGCATATTAAGCGTATTTCAGTTTAGCTTTTGTCTTGCTTATTTGCATCTAGTCTTGAGTTAAAAAGTGTAGAAGTCTTAAAATAGTCCGCATTGGAAGTTTTCTAGTTTGTCTATATACATGTCAACTGCATCAGCAGTTTTTTAAGTCAAAAAGTTTTTTTTCTTTAATTTTCAGAGTGTAAGAGTTAGAGTTAGGGTTTGATTTTTTAAGGTTATAAATAGCTTATATATCATAGTCCGTTAGTTAAAATTTACTTTTTCATAATTAGCTTATTTTCTCATCTGTTTTTAGCCTTTAAAACTGCCATTTTTCATTTTCAAAAACAAGACAAAATCAACAGCAAGCTGAGATTTTCAGTTATTTTCAATTAAGCTTTTTCATTAAGTCAATTGAATTTTCCAAAGTCATTATTTTATACGAGGCTTTGAAAGCTTGTTAGTATAGTTTAAGCTAGTAATTGCTTATTAGTGCATTAGGATCCTAGAGCTTATTGAAAAATAAGCTCAAAGATCCCTTTAGGGACTGTTTGGTTTCATAGTTTCCATTAGTGCTTATTTAGATTTTATAGCTTATTACTTCTAAGTCTTAGCTTAATTTTACCTTAATTATTTTAATAGGGTAGCTTAAAGTATCGTTCAGCTAGTACGCCAGTAGGGTTAGAATTGTAGCTTGTTCAGAAAAAACCAAAAACCCAAAAAACAGTACCCTGTAGTTTTTCTTTTATACTTTTTTACATGCTTAATTTGTTTTAAATTTTTTGGTTTGCTGTTTCAAGAAGCTTGTTATCTGAGTTTTAAGAAGTTGTTAAGTTTTATGCCATAAGTTTCCATTAGCTCATAGTAAATTAAGCTCAAAGTTGCTTCTAAGGGCGTGTTTGGTTATTAGTTTTAATAAAAGAGCTTATTTAGTCTTCTAGCTTATTGCTTGCTTATTTTTAGTTCTGTTTACACCTTAGCCCGAGGTTTCGCAAACATTCTAGTCTTATTTAGTCTTAACTTTAGCATATTTAGTCTCTTCTATCTATTTAGTTAAAGAAAAACTCCAATAGATAATAGTAGTTAAGGTCTGGTCCTAGTTTTTAGCTGTTTTTCAGCTTATCTATAGCTTTTCAAAGATAGTTTCTTTTAATAAAAATGCTTATTTTTAGTTCGTCTTCAATTTTGTTTTTATAAGTTTTCAAAAATAATTTTTTTTGCAAAAAGGAGAGGCTGGGACTCGAACCCACGACCTCCCCTTCACACTCACAATCTCCTTACCGCTTTGCTTCAATAGCTCATCCATCATCCTTCCTTTTCATAATTCTTTTATCCCTTTTTCTTTTTCCCTTTTTATAACAATTTCGTAGCTTAATCTGGCTTATTATAGCTTATTCATTTGAGCTTTTTCACTGATTACATTTTTCTTACATTCTTCTACTTATTAGCTATTTTTAGAATTTTTATAGGATTTTTATTTTTAATCTTTATATTTTTAATCATTTTTCTTTGTTTTAAACTTTAAAAATTCATAAAAAATACAAAAATCATCAAAAAAATATAAATATTTTTAGAAAATTTTCTTTTATCGTAAAGTTTCTAGGAAAATTAGTTTTGTTTTCGTAGGGTTAAAATTGCAAAATTTCATTTTTTAAAGAACGGGATTCGTTTCCGTTCTCGTTTTTCGTGTTTTTAAGCTCATTTTAATTCTGTTTTTGTTCTAGTTTTCTTTAAACTTACTTTTTAGTCAATTAGAGTCTATTTAAAAAGAAAAATTAATTTTAGGTTTAAATTTGGAAATTTAGGGTTTTTAACTGCCGTTTAGGGTTCCCGTTTTGTAATTTTAGTTAAAGTTTAATTTCCCGTTATTTGTTTTCATGCTTAATTGTTATCATTTGCTTATTTTAATTTGTAGATGTAGATAATCAAATCAATCTTTGTTTCCAATTCAAATCATTATCCGAACAACAAACGTGGTTTCAATTTCATAAATCGTTGGGGAATAACGACCCGGGAATCATACTTCCCGGTTAATATACGTATTATAATATATATATATATATATATATATATATATATATATATATATATATATATATATATATATAATATATATATTTTATATAAATATAATAATAGTAATCTATAAATATATATATTTGTGAAGATTTTCCTTTTTACCTTTGTCCTCAAGGGTAATTAGAGAATTTTCCATATACTTTTGTATTATTATACGTGTATATAATACCACATCAATTTTTAGCGCTGCTGCCAGGGATTTGTGATTAAAATTCTTTCGTTTGAAGTTTGTCGATCGTGATTTGAAGAAACTTTCATTTTCGAAAGTTACATTTTTATAAAAATATAAAAAATAAAAAAAATGTAAAAATGTAAAAAGTAAAAAAATATTTTTCTTTTCTTTTATTAGTATAATTATCATATAATATAAAATCAAAAAAATCAAAAATATAAAAATTGTCCATAAAAAAAATAAAATAAACAAGGTTGGTAAAAGAACACCAACAAATAGACCTCAATTGAAGGTATTATCCCATCATAATCCCACTCGAATAAAAGATTTAAAAACTTACCATTTGTGTCACTTACGAAATACGGCTCACCTTAAAAAGTAAAATTTTTAAGAGCTACCGAGAAGTAAGTTTGATTATTTGGTTCAAGTTGTCTATCTCATTGTCCGTTAAAATTAGTATAAACTTTTGAAAAACCAAAAATAATCTTCTTTTTCTTCTTATCCATTTAATTCTTTTCTTAACCCTCTAAATTGTTTAATTCTTATGGCATCACTCAATCATCGTTTGAACCCCCTCTTCTCAATTAAAGAATGCTCGTCTTGTGGAGCTTTGAACACTGCAAACTTTTGTTGCTCAAAAGGGGGTCTTGAAGACAAGATTCTTGTTCCTAAACCCCTTTAGAATTGTGCAACTTGTGGAGATCCGGTTGATGGTCTATATTGTCGACCTCGTGCTTTGTGCAAAGATGTTGAATTTTGAAGGTTGGTACACAATTCATGAGAAAATGAAATTCTAAACACTTCCTGAGTCTTCCAATCTCACACACTAACGTTGCTATTGCACCGCGGGAAAGCATTCGTCAAAGTCTTCACAAGGTCCTCCACTTATTAACCAAAATTGTTGTTACGAGTGCGGTGATTCATTAGATGGAATTTTTTGTCAACAATGCATTTGCAAGTTTTGTAGGAAAGGTGCTCATTACGGTTATAATTGCCCACCAAAAGTTCTGATTATCTCTAATCCAGAACAATGCAATCAAACCATTAATGAGTTCCCACAGACTTTGCCAAGTGTTCATCCGACATGCAATTATGAAGATGAGAATTCATTCACTTATGATTCCAAACCTAATTCTTTCAATGATTCTCCAAGTGTTCTCACCCACCCTCCACAACTCCAGTTTGAGACTTACTTGTGTGAGTTATGTGGAAATAATGCTCATTATGGTTATGATTGTCCACCACAGTTCCCGTTTGTCTATGAACAGGAGCCGTGTTACAATCAAAACTTTAATGATAATTATTTTCCACAAAATTCTCAAAGTTCTTCTCAACAACATCTTTGTTGTAAGAATTGCGGGGGCCCTCATGAAACTTTTCAATGTCAACAAATGAATGAAGATTATTATGAGCAAAATTCTTGCTATTATCCTAATTCTTTTGGTTTTGACCAATATCAACCCCCGTAGTTTCCCGTCAATTATCCCCCTCAAGAGACAAGTAGAGAAATTTTGCAAGCTCAAGAAGATTTAATGGAAGCTATACAAGCCTTTTTAAATGAGTATGATCATATACCTCCTAATGAAAAGTGCATGGCTTTATTACTAGCTGAGGAGAGATTTCTTAAGATTAAGCAGACTATGAGAGAAGCGCAGAATCAACCTAGAGTTATGCAAGAATTGCTTCTTAAACTAATGGATGATTTGCAAAGTCTTAAAGGAAGCCAACAAGAAAAGAAGGAGATAGCAGCTCAAAGTTTTACTCCATATTGGGATGTTTCAATGATTGATGATGAAGAAGCTAGAAACAACTTTTTGAAGGACGTGTGCACCTTCTTAAGGAAGTTTAGTCGTATACCTTTTGGAATAACACCAAAGGTTATATTGATAGCTTGGGAAAGTTTTGGAAAAATTAAAGATGCTTTGATGGACAAAAAATATCAACAAGAAGATATTCAAGAATTGATGAGTAAACTCCTTGAAGATGTGAGAAATATCAGTGAAGAGTTTTCAGAATATATTAATTGTCCAAGCTAGAATCGTCCTCTTTTCTACTTTGATAATGACGATGATGAGTATATTGTGATATGGAGAAGGCCTAAAGCAATCACACCCGATGAACCATCCAAAGAGCCTGAGTACTCTCTCATAATGGAGGACAAGCATCTTGACACTATTCTTGAAAAGGAATCGGACGAATTAATAAAATCTAGTGTTGCGAACCTTGTCCTAATCCCAAGTGAGTCTGCGGATTTTTCCGATAATGAAAGTGAGTGTAATGTGCCCGTTGATGATGAATCTTCTCCGACTTTTACAAATTTCTCGAATCCTCTCTTTGATTCAAACGACGATTTCACCTCTAGTGATGACGAGTTACTTTCTGATAAGGACGTTCCAATGGAAAATTTCAAAATTTATTCGAACCTTCTTTTTGATGACGAAGAAATCATTTCTACCAAGATAGATCCGCATTCCTTTAATGCCGAGTCTAATCTTATCGAATCTTTGCTTAACCGAGATACTTTGATTGATTCTTCACCTAAGTTTGATTTCCTTTTCGAGGAGTTCTCCGGTGAACTCGCTCATATCGATCCAATTCCACCAGGAATTTAGAAAGCCGACTTTGATCTAGAGGAAGAAATCCGTCTTGTTGAGAATTTGTTGTATGATAATTCATTTCCACAACCGCCAAAAGAACTTAATTTGGAAATTGCTGATACGATTCTTGAGTCTCTCTCTCCATCTCCTATCCCCATCGCAGATAGTGACTCTCTTATGGAGGAGATCGATTTATTTCTTGCTTCCGATGACTCGATGACACCAGGCATTAAGGACGACGATTATGACTCGGAAGGAGATATTCGTTTTCTTGAAGAATTGCTTAATAATGATTCTCTTCCCCTCCCTGAGTTTGAATCATTTCATTTTGTTCCGTCATTTCCTCGTCCTCCTCCGGAACCACTAGATGTTGAGATTAGCTTAATTTTTGAGCCTGATGCACCAGTGATAAACAATGTTGATGAGCTTAATGAAGATGAATGTTTTGACCCGGGGGGAGGTAAGATTGATGTTGAAGTTGACAATTCCTTCACATTTGTCACTTGGATTTTCCTTCCATATCTCACTTACCCCGAGGTTTCTCCTTTACTTTCTTCCACCAAAAATGAGGACACCATTTATAACCCTGGCATCTCCAGTTAGAGCCGGTGGCATCTTATAGGGATGGAACTTTCATATGCTTTAATGTTTGTCCAAACATTAATGAAAGCCCGATTGAGATTTTCTCTTTCATTTACTCTCTCCAAGGATGAATGAATTCAGAGATCGAGTCAAGCTATGTGATTCGGTTACCAAAAACAAAGCGCTTCGTGGGAGGCACCCCATGCTTATCCATTTTCCATTTTCTATTTTTCAAATGTATTGTGAGGAGGCTTGTACTCTTCCGTTCTTTGTGTTTGTTGTTTGTACTTGTGATTGTTTGCAGGATTGATCCCAAATTTTCTGAAGACTCTCGTGTTTGGTGTTTTGTCCCGGTCCATTCGAGCTTCCTAGCTTTTGCTTGCCATTAGTTTGGGGAAATCTGATATCCTAAAGATTATTATCGACTAACATTTATCTTTTAGCACACTTGATAAACGGCTAAAGATTTTTGTAATACTTTCTTCATATTTGAGTTATACATTCGACCTTTTTGAGTTCTAGTATGGGGTTTTTAAGACTTAGGCTAGGAAACATTGAGGAAAATGTTTGATTTTAGTATGGGGTAGTATATCTTCGATATTATCTTGACTACTTTTACCGTTGTTCTAACGTACCCCGTTTTCCTATAAAATTTCCAAAAAAAAATGAAAAAATTTAAATTTTTTTAAAAATAAAATAAATCTTTTTGTCACAATTTTGACATTCTTGCTGGGTAAGAATAAGAGTAAATTTTGACCCGATCGAGCGTGTTGAGTATGAGTAGAATGCTAAACAAAGATTATTTGGAAATCTTAAGAGCTCATGTATGTAACTTGTTGCTTTTTCTCCCATAAGCTCTTAACCGGATTAATATACGTGCTGTTTTTTGGAGAGTAAACTTAAATCAACAATTTTTATGTAATATATAGCAAAAGTTTTAGTCTTAGTTCAAATTTATACTTGAATTTTTCAAAAAGAAGTCTTAAATATAAATAAATAAAAAATATGATAAGAAACAAATAATAAAAGCTGTGGGCTGATAAAAGTTTACTACCTCTTGCCGGCTCACAACCGATGTGGTAGTCTTCCAAAGAAAGCCCATAGTAAGAATAAAAATCCGAGACTGATAAAAGTTTGCTGCATCTTGCCGGCTCACAACCGATGTTGCAGCCTTCTAAAAGGTCGAGGGTTACAATTGCATAAATGTAAAAATAGTTAAATTAAATTAATAAATTGACTTCTTTTTGTTAAATTCAAATATGCTTTTGCACTTTGACTATTCTATTTTATAAGCTATGAATATCAGGAAACTTGAGAGTTTTTGAAACCTAAGGTCCGTGAGTCCCGATACTAGTCTCTGTGGGGTGTCAAAAGCCTGGTCACTTAGTCGCAAGGTTGGGATGTGCCAAGACGAAAGTCGCTACATGGGATGATCTCGCCTTCAAATACATTATTCTCAGGTGGAACGTGAAGCATAGTATTTTGCAAAACGTTGATCCATGGTTGAAATTCAAAATGGCACACTCACCTAAGATATAATGATTGTCGGGAGTAAAAAGTTCACAAGTTGCAAATATAAGTAGTATTAGCATCTTAACTTATAATTAACAGTGATTTTGTTTTAAGCTTAGTTGGGCAAGTGAAAAATCGAGGACCGAGATGTATCCTTTTTAAGCAGTTTAATAATGCATCTTGTTCTATGATCCCAATAAACAGAATTCAATCATGTTAGTTTGTTGAATAATAATTAAGGTAGTAGAAAAATACAAAAATATTAGTGGTGGTTAGTTTATATATTTTGAAATGGAAAAAACGGGGCTTATCTAAACTTTTGATTCTTAAATTTCCTTGATGAATACTTAGCTACTTTTCAAAAAGTTATTAGTCGAGAGGGATCGAGATTCTTAGTTTTGTAAGTGTTTTCCTCATAACATTGCGTGAGGACACGACAATACTTTAGTATGGGGGATTTTGGTATTTGCTATTTTATACATACATTTTACCTTGGAAAACGAACCCAAAAGACCAAAAACATAATAAAAACGCCAAATATATGCTTGTTTTTGTGTTTGTGTATGTGTAGGTACGGATATTAAAGAAATGGACAAAGAGAAAGCAAAAACTGACAAAACCGGACACGAGAGAGAAAGAGTGCACAAGAACTGGGGTTTTATGAGCAAAAAGATCAACGAAAAAAAGGAAAAAAAAATTATATAATAAGGGGGGGGGGGGGGAATATATTTAAAAAAATAATTCAAAAAGCAAACAATGGTCAACTCCTGGTCAACCACAAAAAGACAAAATCCCTCAAAATACCAAAGAAACCCTTATTGTTAAACCCATTTGCACTCAAAGTCCAAAAAAAACCTAACACCGTTAGTCCTTTTAATATAAAAGACTAACGGTCGTTATCTTTTTATTATAAAACCTTAACCTTATACCCATTAACTTGTGGCCCAAACAAAACACCAAGCCCAAATTCTTTTTCTTGGCCCAGGTCAACTCCTACTCAGTCAAACCACAAAAGTAATAAGAATTTAGGGGCGGGAAACCTTGTTACTGTTCACCATCCCCTCCCACAATTACCCTGCACCAATTCACCATCGTTTAATGAAAAATAACCCTTTTAGAAGGAATCCCTGCCACGTCTGACACTAAGGAATGTCAGGTTGGCGATCCCGAGCACTCTTATTGGATAAAAATCATGGAAATCAATCCAATGGCTCACAAGTTAGATCAAGAGTTAGTTATTGATGGAGGGTTAAGATCATAAGAAAGAGTAACGTGTGGAGAGCCTGGAAGCTTCTCAGAATCAGTATAAATTAAAGACTATCTCTCACAGATAAAGGCATCTAGGAGTAGGATTAGCTTAGGTAGCTTATTGTAGCTTATTTTCAGTTTTTAAAGTTTAATTACATGTAATCTTCTTTTTAAGCCTTGTACTCAATTTAATTTTCAATATAATATCAGTTTCATTTACTTTTGAGTATTAATCCAAGTTTTACTTTAAGCTAATTTTGTTCATAATCTCTTGATAAGCTCTCATAAGTTCTCATTGCTACTCTTAAGCTCATTAATACTTCATTATCTTTTAAAAAGCGTTAACTGATTCTTTTGTTACTCAATGTCACTCTATAATGACCTAACTACAAATATAGAAATGATAAGCTAACTTTGGATTAGCTTATGGCCCTTACACAGCTTGTCTATGACAAGCTGAGCGTGTAAGACCTAGCTCAATAAGAAGCATATTATTCTTTTGTGCATAATCCAAGGTACAATTCACAATTTTATTTCAAAAGCTTAATTTCTGTTTTACTTGCTTATCTGCTTATTTTTGCTTAAAAGTAGCTTATTAGTTCTTATTTCTGCTTAGCCTTGCTTAATTTAGTTTATTCAAACTAGTTTTAGCTTCTAGTAATTTGTTTTCAAGTTTTCAATAGGTTTAGGCTAAAACTGTCAAAAATATAAAAATTGCATAGTAGGTAGCTTATTGATTCTGGCTTATCTGATAGTTGTTACATGTTCATTAGTTTAGTAGGAAGCTTTTTGATATCTGGTATTGTAGTCTTTAAGCCTTTATTTTCATTTTAATAAGCTTAATTGAATTTGAATATCCATAAGGGGGTGTTTGGGATAGCAGTCTAACCACAAGTTAGTACTGCTTGTGGCCTTTGTGGTCTTTGATATTTGTTTTAATCTTCAATCTAAGTCTGTTTAAACTAGGATTAATAGTAGGATTAGGTAAAAATAGTTTTTCATAAGTAGATTTAAAATAAGTTTAAATCTGTCAGGTGTCATTTGCAACATTGGCTTAAATCTCTTCTAGTCTTAATCATTTACTTATTTGCTTGTTAATTTGTGTTTAAATAGAGTAGAATTCATTTACATTAGGTCTGCATTATAGATTTTAATAGTTTAGTTCTTATACTTGTCAACTGCATCAGCAGTTATATTGAACAAACTGCCAATTTTTGATCAAATTTAAGATAGCTTAAGTAGGTTTTAGACTTTAAAATTCAGTAGATAATTAGATTAGATATAGGATTAGATAGATTAAAACTTGCTTTCACATTTCTAGCTTATTTCTTAGGGTAATTTAACTTTAAAAGTTCATCAAAAGTCTTAAAAAAACCAAAAACAGTAGTAACTAAATCTTAGCTTTTAAATTTAGATTTCTAGCTTATAGTATTAGTTTTTATCATTTATATTTGTAACTTATTAATAGAGTAATTAGATTCCAAAAGCTTAGGGTCTGTTTTAGCTTATTGAGCATTTTAGCTTAAGTTGTTTTTAAGCTTTTAGTGCTTATTTCTGAGTTAGCTTTTTAGATCATCAAATTAAGTTAGCTTATAGTGTTCTTAGCTTAGATATCTTTTAAAATTTAGTTGCTAGGTGTCATAAGCTATCTAGGACAGCTTTTGTTTTGTTATTTGGTGCTTATTTGGATCCTTTATGCTTATTTTAGTGTAAACAAGTTTTTTTTAGCTCAAATGCTCACTTTCTGAAAACAGCTTCTTAAAAAGCTTTTAGAGAGCTTAATTTTGAGTTTTAGCCTATATTGTTTTTATTAAAGTTGCTTAAAAAAGGTTTCTCTACAACTTTTGTTCTTTAAGTTTTTTATAAAAACAAAAAAAAGGGAAGTGGAAGTCGGGGGTGAGCAAGACTCGAACCCCCGACCTCAACACCTCAACCCTTTATAACTCTACACACACCACACACTACCGCTGTGCCCTTGGGTCTTTTCCGTTAGACTCTCACACCATTTAACTTTTATACACATTTTAGCTTTATAAGCCTATTAAGCTGTTTAAGCTTATTTCGCGGCTTATTTAATAAGCTGTGATCTCGGGCTTATTTTTCCTAGGTTTTAATTAGTATAATCTATTTTCTGTAATTTTTCTAGAATTTTTATAGTTCATTTAGTATTTTTAATCATTTATTTTCATTAAAAACTTTAAAAAATCATAAAAAATAGAAAAATAATCAAAAAAATATAAATCTTTTTTAGAAAATTTTCTTTTTATCATTTAGAACGTAGAAAAATTAGTTTGACTCTCGTATGTTTATTTTTGAGCATTTTAGCTTTTAGGGCTCGGTTTTCGATTCTCGTTATTCGTTTTTGTGATTTCTTTCAAATTTTATCGTTAAGTTTTCAAATTTTGCAAATCCCTTTATTTTTACTCATAGAATTAGATTATTAATTCAAATTCTAGGTTAAGGTGCTAATTAGGGTTTATTTTGTCATTTCCGTTTTTCGTCCGCGTGTTTAGTTATTTTACTTGCATTTAATTGTTTTAATTGTTTTTAGTCGTAGAAAATCAATCAAAAAGTTGAAAATCATTCATAACATTGTCCAAACTGAATCGAGGGTATCAATTCACATTTCTTTGGGATACGACCCGGTAATCACTTACCGGTTAAACGTATTATATTATATATTTTTGTGTTTAAATTGCATTTAATCTTTGTCCTCAAGGATTATTTGTAAATTTCTATAAATACTTTGATATATTATATATACTTGAAATTGCTACCAATCAATCGGTCTACGAACCGGTCGAACCAAGGAAACCTTGAACCGGTCCCAAACCGCCGGTTTGGCCAAGAACCAGACCAGTTCTGGTCAAAACCGGTTTTGACCGGTTCGGTTTTTGGTTTCGGGACCGATTCGGTTCCCCAAACCGGTTTTTTTTGTGCATCTCTACATTTTGCGTTTTGAACACAAATCTTGTTTGGTTAAAGTTTTTAGCATTGGTATTTTTTTTCATCATTTCTTTTCCTAATTCTTCTTGAAGAAGTATTTGTTTTTTAGCACTTTATTTATACCCTCATTATTTATGTAAGTAGCTTTTTTATTTTGATCTGTAAAAGCTTATTTCGCGTCATTTTACACTTAAATATTACAATTATAGCTACGTTACTGATATTGCTTTTCATTATAAAACAATGTTTTGACACATCATTAATGACGTGTGGAAACCGTAGAGGGGGGGGGGAGGTGAATACGTTTTCATCAAAAAACTTTAAATCTTTTGTATCAAATCACCAATCAAGTTTGACACAATATGAGAAGTGTTGATTATAGATCTACAATTACTAATACATAATCTAACAATACAACCACACTCACAATATTCACTACAAATAACTACACAACCATAAGTAAAATGATATCCACAACAATCAACACAATCATGATCACAATGCAAGTATTAAAGTAAAGCAATAAATGTAAAGAAATAAGTAAAGTGAAAAGTAAAAGAAAATGCAAACCGGACATGATGATTTATAGTGGTTCGGTCACGAAGGTCCTCTTTGCCATACTCCACTCCTCGAGTATCCAACTCGAGAGTTACTTCACTAATCAACAAGCTCCCTTTCGGCGGAAAAAAACTTATACAAATGCTTACATTATTTTCCGACACTAAGCTAGACGTCGAGTCCTTCTTCGGGTACAACCAAACCCGTTATGTTTTATGGCCCAACATAAGAAACCATGTGTTTTATGGCCTAAACACATAAACCACGTCGCTTAGATTATTTTCTGACACTAAGCTAGATGTCGAGTCCTAATCTTAGCTAGAACCAATCTATCACCCATACTTGTAATTTAAGGACCGAAATACTAACTGACACAACATCAACACTTCTGAATTTATACACTATCCGGATCTACACACTACTAATGATTGGAAGACATGGACTCGATCTATATGTAACAAATGTTACAAATGGACTAACTAGACTACATAACATCGGATCTTGAAAATGACCGAAGTTCTTCTCTTGCACTTAAGAAAAAGAAGGAAAATATAGAAGATTTGATCACATTTAAACAAGATTAACCAA
Source organism: Tanacetum coccineum (assembly GCA_026074375.1). Taxonomy (NCBI): domain Eukaryota; kingdom Viridiplantae; phylum Streptophyta; class Magnoliopsida; order Asterales; family Asteraceae; genus Tanacetum; species Tanacetum coccineum. The sequence continues at coordinate 3,574 of BQNB010028130.1, read as the reverse complement.
GTTGAATGATCAAAGATTTAGAGAGATTTAGTGAGATCTAGAGAGAGAAAGAACTGAAAGAAAATCGTACAAAAGGGTTATGAAAATAGTTGGAGGTGACCAACTATTTATAGGAGCTAAAAAACAGCCTGTCAGGAAACGACGGTCCCAGATATATTAGGGGGCCGCCGATATTTATGGGGGCCGCCGGCCTATTTAAGGGACTGCCCCGACAAACGCTCATGTTTTTGTCTTTTTGTTATGAAGGTGAAATCTGGTGAAAGTGACACTTGTTTTAGGGGGAAAATGACCAGATTTTGAAATTCAAAATAATTACCAAATAAAACATTTCTTTATAATTCAAAAATAATTTGTCTAAATAATTTTTGAGAAATAGTTTTGTTATATTTATAAAAATATAAAGTTTAAGACAAAAACTTATTTCTTTGATCATCCTACAAGTTTAATGTTGTTTGTACATACCTTACGTGATTTACGTCGGGTGCAAACAAATGTCGGTGTTGATGTAGACTTGAGACGTCGAGAGATGTAGATGCATGTATGCATTGATGATTTGTGATTACGAGTAACTTGCGCACTTTACGTTACGTATTACAAGTCACATGTTTGTCATCACCAAAACATAAAGAGATCGTATAGATTAAATATCGTAATATTTGCACTAACAATCTCCCCCTTTTTGATGATGACAAACTATGTAAACTATAACACATAGTAAAGTTTAAAAGTTACTCGTTTACACTCCCTTCTCCCCCTTTTGTCGAAGCAAAAAGGTATTATGTGGATATGAGAAGAAGATATGAGAAGATGGTATGTGCTCCGGGTATATACGTTGGAGGAATGAGAAGAAGATAGGTGCTCCGAGTATATAGGTTTGAGGAGAAGATATGAAAAATAAAGGTGAAGGTGATTGTGTGTTTCTTGGATAGTTTAGAAAAGGTCATGAGAGGTGAGAAGTAGGCAAGACAAGAGGGTAGGTACTTCGAGTGTATAGGTTGAAGGAATGAGGAAAAGGTAGGTGATCCAAGTATATTGGTTGGAGGAATGAGAAGACAACATGAGAAATAAGGTTGAGGTGGTTTTGAAGTGAAGGAGGTGACATATTTGGAGTACGAATGAACCCTTTATTGTATTTGACAATCCTCGATCCTATCTTCCTATAAAGGTGCGCTTGCATCATCCCAGTGAAGTCTTCTATCATCACGGTTTAACCAACTCCATGCTATTTACCCACATATCTCCTAGCTCCCCCTTTCTCATTGCGTCCTCATGATAATTACATTTCTTGTATATTGACTATAACAGATCCATAAATAAATTACCATCGATGCTTGAGAAGTTCGAGGCAATTTAAATAAGTAGAACGCTTGCAAGTGCTCTCACTTGGTGTATGCTCCCCCTTGTTTGGGGTACCAAGGATCAAGATATGGATGTGTGCTACAAAACAAAGTTAGTAGACAAGTGCACATATATATAGCAAGATATTAGGGGGAACTACACATGCATTTTAGGTGTTAGTATTCTAGAGTATGACACTTTAAAAGAAAGTTAGAAGCTGGACACATGCAAACATTATTTTAAAAACAACAATCTAAATGATATAATTAAAAGACTCAAGACGTATGTTTACTGAGAAAGATTAGACCGACTTTAATAAACGAGAATGGGATTCGTTTATTGATTGACACAAAAATATTATGAGAATGACATTTTCAAAGTAGACGAATGACACTTAATATCTTGGCAAAATATGTCAAAAAATATATACTTTAAAAGAAAAGAAAAATAAGACGAGGATGGAGACGATGTGCTCTTAGATGTGAATGAAAATAATTCTATAGAGTCAAAAAGTAGGAAAGGATGAGCGATACTAAATACGGAACGTGTTGACGCGAGGTTGATAGAAAAAAATGATATGTTATTTGCACTAACAATTGATGTGCATATGATCCTATCGATACAAAAGTGGATGATTAGGAATTCAAAGGTTTGTTTGGTGTTTTGTTGGTTGAAAATGTTAAGGAACAAAGGTGGGTATGTAAAATTAGGTGGTAGTTCTTTCATGGTGGAAGAATAATGAGAGACTCAACAATGTGGTGACTCAATAACACTTGAAGATTGAATATCTTCTTTATGTTCTTCACTTTCTAGAAAGTGGAAAGTTTAGCCAAGGAGTGACATTTGCATTTAGCAAATTACTTAAATATTTTAGATGAAATAATTAAGTTAGGAGAGATATAGGAGGAATTTTAATAGTAACAGGACTATAAAAAGAGAAGAAACGTTTAGACGTAAGAGGAAAAGTTAGAGAAAATAAGACTTATTATAAGTGAAAAGGAACGTTTAGAAGTGAGAAGAAATGTCGGAAGTAAAAAGACTATTAGAAGTGAGACGACTATCAAAAGTGAGAAGACTATTAAGAAAGAAAGGAACCGTTTAGAAGTGAAAAGACTATTTGAGGTGAGAAAAGACGTTTACGAGATGTGAGGAGCAAGATTTGTATGTAAGGGAATTTATTGTGTAATGATAGATTGTAGGTATATCGATTGTAAGGAATGTGTTGGAGAATGAGACGCATTTCATTATGAAATTCTCTTCACAACATAAGCAACAATGCTTATGGGAATTGAGATAAGAGAATGACCCATTGATCTTTAGAGAGATGTTGGGCATATATTTGGGTGTAAAGTAGACGTCAGCTTGTAGCAGAAGAGAGAGGGGGTGTTCGTTTAATGATTTGAAAAGAAATGACAGTATCTCAAGCCTGCTGCCGGCGGTCCCAAATATATCTGACGGCCGCCAAAATAGATCTGGGGGCCGCCGGACCGCCAACAGGATAGGAGTTTAGGGCTTGACAAATTTTGTGAAAGGAGTGACATTTTAATTTGCATTTCGCTAATTAAAAATACTTAAAGTACTTTGGATGAAGTAGTTAAGTTGTCATGATGCACTATATAGACAATAGACTAGAATCGAGACTAGTAGAAAAGAATAGAAAGATTTACGGAATGCGTTCCATCATTCCTAGACCTAGACAAAGATAATTTAACGATTCGCGGTTGAGGGGTAAAGAAAGAATGTCGACAATGTTATCTTCAGACGCTACCTATTCGAATGGAGATGTTTCCTTTTGGACATTGTCCCGAAGGAAATAGTGACGTATCTTCGGTGTGTTTCGTACGCGATAATAATAATAATAATAATAGTAATAATAATAATAATAAAGAAAACAAATGAAGATGAAGGCGACGAGCTTGACAATGTCAAGATGGATGGTGGTTTTCTCGAGTATTGTGAATGTTCATAAAATAATCTCATGACGAGGTATAAAGTTATCTTAAAGGTGGTAGCGAAAATAATGGAGGAAAGAGATTAGCCATCTTTATGGTTGAGTGAGAAGGAAGAGGTGTGATCGAAAGATAAAGAGTGTTTTCATCAAAGAGAAAGAATGTTTTCTTCGAAGAGAAAGAATGTTTTCGTCGAAGAAGGGAAATAATGTTTTCGTCGAAGAGAAAGAATGTTTCGTCGAAGAGAAAGAATGTTTCGTAGAAGAGAAAGAATGTTTTCGTCAAAA
>BQNB010028129.1:0-50141 GCA_026074375.1 Tanacetum coccineum | reverse complement strand
TGTGAATTGAAAATCAGTTAAGTTCGTGATCGCGTGATTTGAATGGTTTAAGAGATTTTTGTTTTGATTTCTAATTCTAGTAATGAAAACGCATAAAACATGTAAAGACAAGCAACAATTAAAACAATTAAAAATTTGACCTAAAAACATTAACGGGAATCCTAAAAATACGACTTAAAACCTAATTTATCAAAATTAACCCAAACAATGTTTTTTTATTTTTTATAAATCCTAAATGACTAAAAATACTTTAATAAAAATAATTGTATTTTTTGACTTTTATTTTATTTAATATGAATTAAAAACTAATTTAATCTAGAAAATTGATTAAAAATACTAAACTAAATTGGAAACATCTAAAAAATTTATGGAAATTACTTTGAACAGTTTAAGACTTAAGAAAAATAAAATGGACCAACCAGCTTATCTTAATAAGCTGGAAATAAGCCCAAAAGGGCTGAATGCTTATTAAAGAAAAACGTGTATAAAGAATTAATGATGTAGATGTATAAATGAAAAAGTCCCAAGGGCAGTTGGTTAAGTGTGTGTGGTGTTGAGGCGTTTGTGTGCTAAGGGGGAGGTCACAGGTTCGAACCCTGTGGCCACCTTTTTTGCAAAACGTTTTATTTTTGAAAACTTATTTTTGAAAAAGCTAAATAACCTGAAAATAAGAAACTTTTGTAAAAGGGTTTTTTATGAAAACCAGAAATAAGCTAGGAAAAGCTAGTTTGAAGAGACAGAAAGCTTAAAAAAACTCACAAGCTTGAATGCCTAAACTGTATAAGCACAAAAGCTTTTATAAGCTCAAATTTTGACCAAATAAGCACTAAAGACCTAAATCCCAACTTATTAAGCAAATCTAAACCAAAATTAAGTGAATCCAATAAGCCATAAGCTCAGAAATTCAATTAAGCTTTACCCAAAATCTGTTATCCAAACAGCCTAAGGAGGCACTTTTAAACTACTTTTTAAGCAACTTAACTAATAAGCTAGATCATAAAACCTAAAAACAGATTAACTTTGGCCTCTAATTAACTCATAACATCTAAAATTAAGAAATTTGGTTAAGAAATAAGCTAGAAAAAGGAATTTTAAAACTGACAGACTAAAACTGTTTTTGGCTTTTTGATTTTTGAAGGTAAAATAAGGCTAATGCAGACCTAGATTTAAGCTACCTAATGAAGTCTAAATAAGAAAATAAGTTGAAACAGTTCAAGCTCAATATCCAAAGAGCTTATATTCTCAAATTCAGACCTTAAAACTATTTTTATCTAATCTAAATTTGCTATTGAAATCTGACTTTTTAAAACTTGAAAAGAGATCTTCATAAATTTGACAGATATTGATTTTAAACAAAGGACAATTGCACACACATTGACTCAATCCTACTGCATTATTAGACTCGAATCAAGTATGAAAACAATTCCTAAAGGCCATTTATTAAGATTGAATCAATTAAGCTGAAATGATAAACTAAGATCCAACAGATTTAAGCCATTAATACATAAGACCTTAAACTTGTATTTTAAACTTAAACAACTTATTAAAACTGATTTATAAGCTTAGTTTGAGCTTGTTAAACTTAGCTTAAAGGACACAAGCAATCAAACAGTTCTAACCAAGGTTAGAACTGCTTGTGCCAAACACCCATTAAAATTATTTTTTCAATTTTTACTCTACAAAAGTCTTTATTAGTCATGGATTATTGAAAACAGATAACACTTAATGATAATAGATGACATTTAAGCTCAAAGGAAGGAAAAATAAGCAACAACAGATAAGCCATTATAATAAGCAGTTTTAACTAAGTAAAGAGACAGAATCACAAATAGCTTTAATTAAACTAAATCAAAACCGTAAACTAACATATTAAGTAATATTAGAACTAAGTAAGCAAAAATAAGCAGGAATAAGCAAGCAATAAGTAGAAATACAAGCAGGAATAAGCTAATTAGAATTTAAGCTAAAATAAGAGGAAATAGCAAGTGTACCTTGATCCCAGCTAAACAAGGATCAAATAAGCTTTAATAAGCTAGATCTACAAGCTCCAGCTTATCATAGATAAGCTGGTGGTGTCCATAAGCCCATCCAAGTTTGGCTTATCATCCATTAAGATGAGGTAATTTAGGGGAGAGATTTGAAATGAAATTCTAAACTCAGTTAAGCTTTTTAAGGCTTAACTGAATATAAGCTAGCTTAAATAGTATTTGAGAGCTTATAAGAGCTTATTAGATTAAATCTGAGCTTAATTAAAACAAGAGTGTAATAAGTAAAAACATGAATTAACTATTAGCTAAATGAAAAGTGAGATTTTATTGATTAATCAAACTGAGTACAAGCTTCTATGAAGAAAATTACATCAAATTAAAAACATTAAGCTAAAAAATGATTACAATAAGCTAAAAATACTATTAAGCTACTTCCTATACTAGATACCTTATTATGTGAGTGAAGCCCTCCTTATATAGAGTGGGAAGAACCTTCTAGCCTCTTAGACGCTCCCCCATCTCTAATCCAAGCCCTTCAATCATGTTTGTCCTCCAAGCAATAGATCTTGACCATTGGATCTTGTGCCACGTTCCTTAACCAATCAAATGCATTGGGATTACCAACGTGGATAAGTAGGAGTGTCAGAGTGTCAGACTGATCCTTCTAGAAGGACGGGGCTAATGTACTTGGCTTGATTTACTCGGTTCGTGGTGAAAGGTGAAAATGGAGGGAAATAGGGAGAAAGATAAACAGTGTTTTTGACTGTTTGACTAATTGACCCGTTTTATTTCTTTGACTGAGATTAAAAAGGGGTGACTTGGGCTGGTTAATTTGATATGGATTTGGAATTGGGCCGAGAGTAAGGGTTTTGGACTCTAATTTAAATCATGGACTTTTAGGTTTATTAAGATAGGATTTTGGGCTGACCCGACCCATTAAGTGGGCCCGGGTTGATCCGTAAAAGACGGGTACGTCTTTGGCTTTGGTTTTTCGCGCTCTTTCCATTCCCGTGCTCGACTTTATCTGTTTTGGCTCTGTTTTTGTCCTTTTTAATGAATTTTCGTACCTGCAAGACATAAATCACAAAATACAAATATACAATGCATTTTAATGTATTTTTGGTCATTATCGGTCTTTTTAGCTCTCTTTTTAGGGCAAAAGGTATGTGTATTTACACACATACCAAAATCCCCCATACTAAGCTATTGCCGTGTCCTCACGCAATGTCATAAATACAAACTTAGAAAACCAAAAATTTCAATCCACTCTTTAGACTAATTACTTAGAAAAGTAGCTAAGTGTTCATCTAAGGGAATTAAGAAATCACTTAGTTTTGAAAAGCCCCTCATTTTACCATTTTTATGCATTTATTATTATCATTCATACATATCATAACTACACGAAACAAGAAACACTAAAAGGATAAATTCATCGTTCTTGATTTTTCACCCGCCCCAAACCAAGCTTAAAAACGAAATCATTGTTAAATATAAGTTAAGATGCTAACACTACTCATAAATGCTAATTGTGAATCATAGCTACTTTCTGCTCCTTTATTCCTAAATCCTCTAAAGATTTTATTCTTATTATTGGTGATAAATAAATTAATGTCTTATTCATATAAAGTAAACCCGGTTTAGACCACAATTAGTTTGAAATCCTTTCCTAAAGAGATAATATGGAGGGAATAAGGTCCACATTAAGGTTCTAATTTCACACGATTTAGGGGTTATCCTTTTTAGATAACCCCGGAGTTGAAATTTGGCTTTATTATTATTATTATTGCAACATTATTAATCATCGGTCCTTTATACAACTGCCACATCGGTATGCAAGCCGACCATGGTCCAGAAGTCTTATTTCGACCTCTGTGATCCTCGACCTTTTTGAAGGCTGCAACATCGGTTGTGAGCCGACAAGATGCAGCAAACTTTTATCAGTCTCGGATTATTACTATGTGCCTTATTTAGAAGACTACAACATCGGTTGTGAGCCGACAAGATGCAGTAAACTTTATCAGCCCACAGTTTTATTATTATTATTACCTCCACCCTTTAAACGACTACCATATTGGTTGTGAGCTGGCAAGAGGTAGTGGTCTTATTTCGGCTTTGGTTTATTACATAACTTATTATTATTAGCCAAATTTCAAGTCCTGTGGTCTTTTAACTACCTTGACAACGGTAGCGAGCCATCAGGAATCAGTAGCCTATTTCCCCACAACACTGACAAAACCCTCGATGTGTACCTTACTTTCACCAGAAGGAATATCTACGAAGTGATTTAAACTAAGAATCGCAAAAACCTAAAGTTACTTTATTTATTCAATAATTATATAACATTTATTAAGCTGATGGGAGCAGAAAGCCACAATTAACCTTTATGAGCCTTAAAAGAACCAACTACTCTATGTTTAGCATCCAACTTATATAAAACTCTATCATTTCTCGTTCTTCGCAAATTTAAAATCTTTAATAAAAAGATGCGCGAATGCTTAGTCTAATAAAACAAGCTTTGTATATTTAAAGTCTATCATGGAAACTTGCAAACTTCAAGCTTTTTCAAGCTAGAATTCGCGTTTTAAAGCTTCTTATATAAAAGACTAGAAAAAGCTTAAATTTATATAAGTTAAAGGGCAAGCTAGAGCGCAACATGCTAGATCAAGTCAAAATTTATTCCTTAAAAAGACAAAACTACGTGTCAAAACACTTATTCTATTTTTGAAAAAAAAATTGGCATATTTTTGCTATTTTTGGTGGAAAAACGGGGTTACGTGAAGACAAGGCAAATGCAAGTAAGATCGAATCGAAAGATCCCCCCTATACTAGAACTACACATTGTCCTCAATGTGAGACTGTCACCCCCATACTAATTTCAAGGCATAATCTAAATATTAAGAGGTCTCTACGTAAATCTAAAGCCGTTTATTAAGTATGATAATAGATAAACGTTAAATCAATAAGATCTAGGATATCAGATTCCTAAATATAAGCATGCTAAGGATTGAAGATCGAGTGGACGATGGACAAAACCATGAGCACGAGAGCTTCAAAATGCGGGCAATCCTTGACATAAACTACAAAACAAGAAACACGAGAAAGGAAGAGGCGAGCCTCCTCATATCACACTTATTCATAATTATTATACTAACATACTACTACTAAGGATAAGCATGTGTTGCCACCCACGAAGCGCTTGTTTTTGTTAATCGAGTCTTGAGCCTGACTCGATCCCCCATACTTAAGCTGGTCAAGAAGGATAGAAATGGAGAAATAGGACATCCAAGAAAGGAATGTCCCCTCCAGAAATCATCATCGGGCTCTCAGAAAAATCAAAAGTGATTTTGCTAAGATGAGATAAGAGATTAGAAGAAAGAATCCCAGGGTTGAAAACTTGGTCTTCATTTTTGGATGAAAATGGAAGCAAAGTCTCAATCACTGGACAGAGAGGATTACGGATAAATGAAATAGAAAATGTATCCCGAGATAGAAATCTCTTGGATTGGACTTCAAAGAATATCCCCTGATTAAAAATCTTGTTTCTAGTTCCGGAAGAAAAAGAAACTTCAAGATCGGATCCGAGAGAATCATTAGAAGGAATGAAGTCCGAATCCAGCATAAAGGTGGGATGGGTGGATAACACATTAGGCACATGAACACGAGGTTCTCCCAAAATATCTTCCATAACAACGCTAGTCAACTCTCCCTAATCAGGCTCAATCTCAAAGAGAAATGAATCATACTCGGGAAGAGAGTTATCAGAATGAGTAGTGGTACTGCCACTACTCGTCTCTTCTGTATGATCGCTAAAAGTCTCGAATTCTGGTAAAGAATTATACAAATAAGAGAGAGAAGTATCGAACTTCTTAAAGAAAGAGTCACTATCCTCAACGGGGATAGAAAATGGGGAAGGAGACTTAAGCACACAATCAAGAGTGGGGTTGTCATTCAAATATTCGATCTTAGCAATAAAAAGATTGATATTCAATAATTTCTCATGAAGTATATTGTCCTTCACATCCTCTAAGCCGACGAGCTTAGAATCGGGGGTGATGCCTCAACGTAATCGATGTTCTCAAAAGAATCATCATCACTCGAAGTACAATCATCATTAAAATCAGAGAAAATTTCAAAGTGGTCGTTTAAAACATCAAGAGGAGGAGAATTATCACAAAAAGGCACATCACACGTATCGTCGGAAATACCCTCGGACTCACTTGGGATTGGGACAAGATCCTCAACACTAGACTTTATTACTTCGTCCGATTCTGTTTTTGCAATAGTGCTAGGATGCTCGTCCCCCATACTTAGAGAGTTAGCGGGCTCCTCGATTGATAAGTCGGGTGTGATTGCATTAGACGAATTCTATAAATATTTCTTATACTGAATAGTATACGCATCGTCATCATCGTCAAAAATAGGAAACTTCCAATATGGAGTAAAAACTGCCTGCTCCTCCTGTTCTTTCTGAACTGCCTGCTCATGTTGTTGAATCACTATTTTCATAGCAGATTGCACCGTAGTTATCATTTCTTGAGCGTGTTTTATAAAAAAAAATTTGATACTTTTCTCAGAAGGTTGAGAACTGACGGGATACTGCGGGGGTTGAAATTGGTCAAAACTGGAAGAATTAGAATCATAGAAAGTTTGATTCATTGGTTGACACTGAAAACTCATATGAGGTCCCCCGCGGTTTTCACAATAATTCTCATCGAAGATAAATTGATCACATTGAAAAGTCTCATGAGGACCCCCACAATGGGTACAACAAAGATATTGTGGAAGACTTGGTGAAGTTTGTGGAAAATTATTATCAAAGTTTTGATTGTAACACGGGTCCGGATTAGAGATAAACGAAACTCGAGGTGGACAATCGTAACCATAATGATCATTGTTTCCACAAAACTCACAAGAATACGTTTGGGGTTGTAGAGGTGGTTTGAAATTATTTGGAGAATCAATGAAAGAATTTGGATTTGAATCATTAACGAATGATTTTTCAACTTCATAACAGCATAAAGCACAAACTTCATCTGTATAATTTCTTCTACACCGCTCACAAGTACATTGTCGACAATGTAGAGCACCAAACAGACCTCCACACTTGGAACAATTACGTGGGGTTTCATCATAAGAAATCGGTTTAGGATCACGAACAAAATTGTCTACGGAACTTACATTTGAACAACAATGTTCTCTATTATACAAAGCTTCAATAGACGAACATTCTTTAAACCCATACAAGATGATAAAATTAAGGAGGGATAAAGTGAAGAATTAAAAAAAATGGGGTTAAGAAGAATATTTTGGATTTTTATGTATTTTAAACAAGAGAAAATATTTTTTTGGTAACCGAAAGTCAATAGTGCATGGTAGCTCTCTAGAAAATGCACAAAGAAGCGAAGGAGCGGGTAAACGTGAAGCGTTTTAAAAACCTTCTCCTTTCGGGTCGAAGTCCATAGGATCGACCCTCCTTATACCTCTCTTAAAGTTTGTAATCTAAAGGTGAGCCAATACGACAATTAACAAATGGTTATTTTTCAATATTAAAATAAAAGAAAATAAGAATAGAAGTGTAAAATATTTTTGTATTTTTATATTTTTATAATAAGATAATATTCACAATTGAAAGTGATAACTTCACGAGGAAGGGTCTTCAACACTATTCTTCGAATGAATCTTGATATCGTAACACACCTCCTCCCTTAGCAGCGGCTGCCAAAAAATTAATTCTGAATATATAGCTGTATAGAATTATAATAATACTTATTATTATATATATAAATATATATTTATATGTTATATTCTATATATATATATATATAATATAATATATATATATATATATATATATATATATATATATTATATATAATATTATATATTTATATCATCTATATATATATATATATATAATTAAAATACCAATTATCAATAATAGTATAAGATAAGTATTCCGTGAGGATTTAAGAAGATTACTTTTATCAAAAGTAAAATTCAAATCCTTCTCGAGTCGTATCCCGACGAGGTGTGAATTGCAAATCGGTTATGTTCGTGATCGCGTGTTTGTGAATGGCCTTTATGAGGATTTTTTGTTTTTGATTTCTATTTCTTACTAATGAAACGATAAAACATGTAAAGGCAAGGCAACAATTAAAGCAATTAAAATTTTGACCCTAAAAACGTTAACGGGAATCCTAGAACGCGACTTAAAACCTAATTTATCAAAATTTAACCCTAACAATGTTTTTTTATTTTTTATAAATCCTAAATGTCTAAAAATAATTTTAGAAAAAATAATTATATTTTTTGACTTTTATTTTATTTAATATGAATTAAAAACTAATTTAATCTAGAAATTGAATGAAAAATACAAAAACTATAATTGGAAAAATTGAAAATTTATGGAAATTACTAGTGAACAGTTTAAGACTTAAGAAAAACAAAATGGACCAACCAGCTTATCTGAATAAGCTGGAAATAAGCCCAAAAGGGCTGAATGCTTATTAAAGAAAAACGTGTATAAAGAATTAATGATGTAGATGTATAAATGAAAAAGTCCCAAGGGCAGTTGGTTAAGTGTGTGTGGTGTTGATGCGTTTATGTGCTAAGGGGTGCTGGGTCGACAGGTTCGAACCCTGTGGCCACGTTTTGTAAAAACGTTCTATTTTTGAAAACTTATTTTTGAAAAAGCTAAATAACATGAAAATAAGAAACTTTTGTAAAAGGATTTTTTATGAAAACCATAAATAAGCTAGGAAAAGCTAGTTTGAAGAGACAGGAAGCTTAAAACCCCTCAAAAGCTTGAATGCCTAAACTGTATAAGCACAAAAGCTTTTATAAGCTCAAATTTTGACCAAATAAGCACTAAAGACCTAAATCCCAACTTGTTGATCCCACGCCTTGATCGATTCTTACAACGTTATTGCAAAGTGACTGGTTACCTGGATGAATCCAAAATATACACTAGTTGAGACTTTGTTTGGATAATCAAGGTGTTGCGGAATCTACACTTTGATACGATAGAAGTATTTTGCAATGCGAACAGCTACCACTTGATTAATCACAAACTGCTTCAATATTATTGATAATACGAGTACTCTTGAATAGTACTAGGGTTACAAACCTTGAAGCTATTACAATCTTTCTCTAAGATGTATTTGTCTATGTGTGCGTATGTGTATACGTCTATCTGCGTCTCTAAAACCTTAACCTAGGATCTCCTTTTATACACCACAAGGAGTCCTTTACAAGATAAATATCAATCATAATCACATACAAATCTTCCTAAAATATAAAAGATATACATTCCTTATTTATCTCTATGCATCCTTATCTCCAAGTCAGCAGCTTTGACCATCAGCAGTATTAATCTTTCTTCTAGCAGTATTAACTAACTCTGGCAGTACTAAGTATGTATTGGTAGTACTAACTCCATTAGTACTGTTAGTTATACCTTGGCAGTATTAACTCTTGTGAAGATTTATTCCCAACAATCCTCCCCTAAACTTGTGATTTATCTTCAAATCCCAAGTTTCTTCTGGATCAAATCTTCTTATCTTCTGATGATGATTCTTTCAAACACTTCTTCTACTTCTGCACTTGAGATCTTATAAACCTTAGAAGTTCAAAAGCATGTGAACTCTCATGATCAACCTCCAATCTTCTATTTAACATCTTCGTTATCGTCTCTTGACTTAGAGGGTATTTCTTCTCTGTTAGCATATGTATGGCTATACCATTCTGCATCAGTAAAATGTGAATTTCCACATTAATCATATAACTCCAGCTTATCCACATGATATCATGTTGATTCTTCCATATTTCATCTTCTTCATCAGGCTCAAATAAAGTGTGCAGATCTCCCCAAAGCATCAAATCATATCCTTCAGGGTCTGAAGAACTATTCACTTTCTTTGAACTAATCTGTACAAATCCTCTCATCTTGTATATCAAAGTCTTCAAGATCTCACCTCTAAACCTTATAGTTCTTGGGAACTGCCCATATCATCTGAGATTTGTAATTACATGAAATTTTTGTCAAAGTGTAAGTCTTCTAATCCACAATTTGGTAACTTTGTGTAGTGAGAGATACAACTCATCTGCGCAACATCTTTCTTGGAATTTATAATCTAAAACCTTTGAGTTCTTCCTTTCTCAGCATCTTCTCTTCCAAATTTTGTCTCTTAACAGTCTTTCTTTTTCTTGGAGAGATTTCTTTCTTTTTGCTCAAAATTCTTAACAACTTCTTTACATTTATTTTGTGTATCAACAATCTTCTTCTTCAATCTTTTTAGGAGACTTCATCTTTTCACTTCCATGCTCCTTTAGGCTCAATGTGTTGATTAAATATCCCAAAACTTTTCAAAGATTGGCTAATCTCATTGTAAGACATTCCCTTGATAATCACTAATCTTGTTCAGTTTCCTGATTCTTCAAGGTATTTGATCATATTTTTCCTTGCCTGGGAAATTGTCTTTGGTTTTATCTTTAGAGCATGATACCTTATAACTGAAGGATCATTCCAATCTATCTTCTTAGTAGACTTGGCTTCAGACATAGCTCTTTGCCTTTCCTTTTCATCCCACTGTCTAGTAATTTCTTCATCTCTTGCAATCTGTGCCCTTTGTTCTTCATTCATTTGTTCTTCTAGTCTGATGGCTTCAGCAAAACTTAACCTTTCTTGTTCAAGCTCCTTCTTAGACTTTTTCTTGGGCTCAGACTCTGTCATTATTGCTTTTCCCTTGTCTTTTCTTGTCCTTTTCTCTTCACTCCTTCTGCTATAAGTAACAGTTCATTACCTGCTAGTACAAAATTATTTTACTCTCAGCAGTACTAACACTGGAACTTCACTAGCAGTAACTGTGGTTTGCTCCAACAGTTCTAACTTCAGCACCCTTTCTCTCTGCTTTTCTTGATCTTGAATGATTCTTGTGGGTGTACTTATTGAATAAAAGGTTCAGTTTCAGTACTTGCTTTCTCTTGAACTTCTGCATCAGATAATTTCCTCCCCTGTTTGGAAGAATCATCTTCAACATCTTCATCATCTTCAGAAAGGACAACCTTAGCTCTTTTCCTTGCTTTCCCAATCTTGACTCTAGCCTCTAATTTCTTGACCCTTAGAATGAGCTTAGTGAAAGCAGAACTGTAAGTTTTCTTTGTCTTCCCAAGTCATCTCCAGACTCCAATCATCTCAGTATTGGTAAGTTTGGTAACCATTTCGTCAATTAATTTAGTTTCAAGCTACCCTCTCCTTCATGTGATCTCGTTGTGAACATGCTTTTGGAGAAGGTGAGTCATGGGGTATAGGAAAATGGTGTTCTGCTCTAGTTGATGGTTGTGTTGGTGATGGTTGTGTTGGTGATGGTTGTGTTGGCTTAGCCAGTAGTGGTCTAAGAGTAGTAGGTATGATCAGGGTGAAGGGTCTACATGAAGGTGCAGGTGAGGGTGAAGGTTCAGGTGTGGGTGCAAGGTTCAGGTGGTAGGAAGGTGAGGATGTGAATCTTGAAAGGTTTAAAGTGGAAGGTTCAGAATACATATAGAAGAGTAGGAAATAACAGCAACTTCCTGGCCTGTTCCATTTGTAGGCCCTCTTTTTTATTGATTAAAAACTTTGATGCTAAGAGAGCGGTACAGGATATGTTATTGAGTGTGTTGAAGTTGTTTCCTCATGCATATCCTCTAAGCATATTTAATTCGAACCTAGGGTACATGAAAAACTTATGAGGGCTAGAATATTTGAACACTATATGCTACAAAAAAATCATCATAGGAAAAATTATATTTACTATTGGTAGCTAAAATAGATAAAGCAGTTGCAACGTTACTTCTAAAATGCTCCCATAGAAGTTCAGTCTTTGCGGCTAGGCAATGAAGAATATTGTGAATAGAACTACATTGAGGTGAAAGTGTACACACTTTTGATTAAGCTTAAGTTAACTTTCTGATGCCACGTGTTGATATCACCTTGAGTGCCATCTTTGCTCAATAAATCTCTCTTAGTTGGAGTATAGAAGTATACCATCTTGATCATCCATACTTTAGATGTCGTCTTTAAAGATGGCTTCGGTGATAGAAATTGACTGTGACCATTAATGGTAGCCTGAATCTGATACTGTCTAAATTTTCAGGGAGTAGTTGATTAAGAAGTGCTCCAAATTTGTTTGTTTAAAGTAATTTTAATCGTCTGGTTCTTTGTGTGGGCATAGCAAATGTGACTTCGTTGTTAGGATCTATCGATGACTTGATGAAACCCTGTACTTCCTGTAGATTTCTCTAAAAATGCTACCATGTTGTGCTTGTCACAAAAATCCAAATTTGCCATGAATAAAAGTGTGAGTAATCGTGTGGGATATGATCGTGGATGAATATATGAAGGCTGGAGAAAGTTAATTGAGATTTAAATAGAGAAACGTAGAGATATGGTTTGACCGACTTAAAGAAATTGAGTTTATCGTGATTAAATTAAACATTTTTATAGAAAAGTAGAAAGTCCAATTAGTAAACTCTTTCTATCATAGGAATTTGACGAAATATCTCAACGACTTTATTAATTAATGAAAAATCTGGTATGGGCCATCAGTACTAAAGGTCATTCCAGCTAGGATGTACTTAATTTGGTTATAGCAGTATTAAATTAAGCCTAGCAGTTTAATTCTCCCAACCCCCAAATTGTATTGTACAAAACTCCAAATTTTTGCATTAGACAAATAATAACTTCACACAATCTCTTTTTGTTTTTAAGCTTACATTTTATCTCTTAATTCTTTTAACTCGCTTTTCACTCTGTCTGTTTTTCACACATCTCTCTTTCTGTTTTTAAGCTCACCAATTCTCTCTATTCTTTTGGCTCACAAATTCACACAAAGTATAGTTTTTGGCAAACTACTAGCCATTAATGGATTTGAGTAGTCTTTACCAATAGCCGTTTGCTTTGGGACTAGCCATTGCTTCATTGTCAAAAAACATGGGGGCACTGATATCCATTTCAGTTTGAGTAAACTATCAACTATCAACGGAATTTGTAGAAGTCTTTACCAGTAGCCGGTTGCCTGGACTAGTCATTCTGATGTTCTATAAGACATGGTGAAAAATGATGACAATTTGTTACTGTGGTGTTAAAACCAACACTCGAAGAACAAAATCAACATCCTTCCCCTCTTATATTAACCACTGAGTTACCAATTTCACTCTTCATTTGCTTATCTGAACAAGATTTAGCTCAAAACAGATAAAAACATAATCGCGTAACCATTTTTCTTGTTTAGCAGTATTAAATGGTACTAACAGGTGATTAACAATGAGACATAGAAATAACTAGTAGTACTAACTATAAGTAAACAGTTTTGGACAAACAGTTTTAAATTATAACTAGCAGTACTAATTATAATAGCAAGTAGTTAGTTCTACAAAGACTTAAACAGATACTTACATTTTAACAAACTTTACAAAACAAAACAAGAGATTTGGGATTAGGGATTGAGCATTCCAATACTTGATGACCAAGTACTGAAATCTACCAGCATAATCTTTTGTAAGAAGATTGCTAATTATGTCAATGTCTATCTTAGCCATTTGAATCAAAATTTTTGCATTGCAGTCTCTTATAAAATGATGCCCTTAACTTCTGTATGTTTTGTTTTAGGAATGTTGAATTGATTTTTGTGAACAATGTCTTTTCTTGTTTTTTTTCTTTTTTTTGATTTTTTTGATTCTTTTGATTTCTAATTATGCAGCCGATAAGTATATAGTATTGTTCAATATAAAATAACAGATATTCTTGAAATACCGTGTACCAATAGTCAGTGTTGTTTTGAATCAGAGAAACCTGTCCACAGCAACTTGCAGCAGCCACATATTCAGCCTCAGTTGTAGAAGTGGCAACTACAGTTTGTTTCTTGCATTGCCAAGAGATCAGCCTATTTCCTAAAAACTGACAACCTCTTGTGTGGGTTGACTTCCTATCTTGTGTAGGCTCCAGATAATCATGGTTTAGTGTAAGCAACTCAAGTCCAATGGTAGTTTCCTTAGGATTCCATGTCCTAATATGTTTTCATTTAAGGTATCTATAAAATTCTTTCACAGTAGAGATGGGATATCTTTGGAGGAAACCTGAAACCTCTGAACATCACAGAACTGCCAAACATGAGATCCTGGCCTGGATGTTGTAAGGTACATCATAGAATCTATCATAGATCTATAAAGTGGTTCATCAACTTTCAGCAGCTTCTCCATTTGAACCAAAGGCTTTCCAAATTTATTGGAAAGTAGAGGCAGACTTACATCTGTGTAGTTGTACTTTTCCCAATATTCATGGACTATTTATCTTAATTGTTAATATGCCTTTCTTTTTCTGTTTGGACCTGTAAACCAAAAAGAAGTTAAGTTCTACCATAGTTCTCATTTGACTAACTTATCCTCATAAGCTTCTCAATTTATCCACATAATCTTCTTTGTAGATCAAGAGTTAATGTACATCACACTTAGATCTTGAACAAGCAAAGATATGTCCCTCGTTGGCTTTGTGATTAATGTTTGGTCAATCTTTTCCTCTTTGAAAAACCATTGCACATAAGAGATAATTGGCTAAAGTGTCATACCATGTCTGGGTGCTTAGATGCCAGTCACCATATAATGCTTTACACTACCTTCATAGACTTTATCAGAGATGGTCAGGATCATTCAAACTGGAGGTGACATTATAGCCTCCTCTTCATCTGACCATACATGGATGCACTTTCTGAATCCATTTGGTAGACCATTAAATCCCATATATGAAGCATTACGCAGGAATATTCTTATGCCTCAATTTCTAGCCACAGGTGCAAAAGACTTCATCATGTCTATTGCCCCCTTCTTGAGTTATGTCCGTGTGCAATAAGTCTTGCTTTATTTCTGATGACAATCCCCCTTTCATCTTTCTTGTTTCTGTAGACCCACTTTGTACCAATTGCTCTATGACCTTTAGGTAAATCCATAAGAATCCAGACCTTTTGCAGTTTGAACTGTAGGAGTTCCTCCTGCATTTGCTTCTAACCTTGCTGGATCATATGAGCTTTAGAAACCCTTTTTGGTTCTTCTTGTGAGAGGAAACAAGCAAAAAAGACATGTATAAAGGTCCTTATGAGTCTTCCCTTCATATATAGCACTAAGAAATCCTAGTTCAGAGTAAGAAGATGCCATTCTTCTAGTTTGAACAGATGACTGCACATCACCAATCACATGATCAATTGGGTGATCTTTGTAAATTCTTGTTCACAGTACTTGTGGGAGTGGTAGGTTTCTGCATACAGTTTGTGGAATGTTCCCTATTCTTGGAACTCCACTTGTGTGTCTTCAGATGCATGACTAGGGCCTACCAAGTCTTCAGGGGGTCATTAGCTGGTAGCAGTATTAACTTCGGGGATTCCGATAGCAGTACTAACAATCTCTATACCAGTATTTACTTCTGGTCTAGGAGTATTAACTTGTTGATCAGCCAGCAACCATTATCCTCAAGATTGCTATCTTCATGAGCAATTTTCATGTAGCATATTTCTCATCTTGTGACAAACTCTTTATCTTGTATTTGAGCATCTGCAACAGATATTGGTGCATCATCACCAAAATATGAAGCATCCTTCCAAATTGGCATTACAATACAATCCTGATCTTGTTGAGAAGATGTACTAGACTTAGAAACTCCTTGTTTACCTGCAAAGTCATTAGACTAAGGTTCTTGCTCAACACATGGTAAGAATTCATGGATTGGGTTAGAGGATCAAGATCCAAACAGCCACTTTGGTCCATTTATTCTCTCATAGCTTATTCATCTAAGAATCCCAAATATGACAAGTTTTCTTGAACTTTCTTGGTCTCTAGTGTTAATACCCTAAAAAGCTTTCGCTACTTAAGGAATATCTCAATAAAGAAACCATCATCACCTCTTGACATCAAACTTGCCTAACTTATCCTAAGGTATTAGAATATGTAACATGACATCCAAAAAGGTTTCATGAAAATCCTATAGCTGGTTTAAAACCTCTAAGTGTTCATAAAGGTAGTCTTGTTTTGAGGCTTGATATAAGACCCTACTATTATTTACATAGCAAGCAGTAGATACTGCTTTATGCCAAAATATGGTAGGTACCTTGGCGTCAGCTAACATTGTATCTAGCAGCCTCAATGAGTTGTCCTATTCTTCTTTCAGCTACACCATTTTGCTTGAGGAGAGTACTTAGCTACACATTATATTCCTATTTTATAAGTACCTTTTTACTACAGAAATTCATCCATCACTTTGTTTGTAAATCTGTCCCATTATCTACTTATGATTATTTTTTACTTTCTTATCATCACTAGTTTTTCTACTTCTTTGAATAAATTCTTAGGATCTCAGTTGTTTTCATCCTTAGTTGATAAAAAGAAAAACCCATGAAAATCTACTTTAATAATCATTAGTGACTACTAAGCTAGAGTACTTTTTTGCATTAGGTTATAACAAAAGTTGGACCAAGAGATCCATAGTTGCCAGCATAAACAAAGGCTTAGTACATGGGATAAAGGCCTTGTCTTACAAGAGGCTATGTGTTGTTGCCTTTAAGACAGGCACACAGTTTGGGTCAATTTTAATTATTTTTAAAGGCAGATTCTCTTCCAAGATTTTTCTTTGACAAGTTTTTTAATATTCTTTAAAATAAAATAAAAATTTTTAAATATGACCAAGCCTTCTATGCCATAGCATTGATTCTTCAAGATGTAGCGCCGCTTTGCAACTAGAACTTGTTAAACTATCTTAGGAACTATGTTTTTCAGTATCAAAACTGTACATGTTATCTGTCTAGGGAAATTTTATGAAGTATTCTAATTTTCTTCATTCAACTTAAATTTAGGAGATAGAAACAAGACATTTCAGAATCATGTTAAAAAGAACATGTTCTTATTGTCACAATCTGTGAGACACTAAAGAGGTATGAACTTTAAACTATTTGACAAATGTATTCATTAATCAAAATGCAAGATCTATCAGTTTTAATAATGCCTTTGCCAGTAAATTCTGCCTCACTTATGCTCTCCAACCATAAGTAACATAACCACATCAAAGTCTTTTTGAAATCTAAAAGGATGGGCTATTGTTTCAGTCATGGGCCTTGAGCATTCCCTATTTCAACAATCATTGATCTTTTAGCTGTGAATTGCTCTGCAACAACAAAAAACTTATGAAGTTAGTTTTCTTTGGGGACCCAGCATTACTGACTTGGATCTGCTAGTGCATCAATGTAATTTTTTTTGTTGAAAACCAGTGATGCACCATTGGGTTTGATGGGTTTCCAAACCCAACATGCTGAGGGCTTAACAACATTAAATCCCCTTGCCTACTAGTATTAACATTTTGATAATAAGACCTTTTTGTTAATGCTGTTCTCTTGTAAAAGGGCCTGTGAACAATTGATTGTGCTTGATTTTGAAAATATTTCCTTGGTCTAGCACAATAAACTGTTGATTTAGGGTGAGAAGTATAAGAAGGCCTAACAGTATTAAAAGACCTAGCAGTACTAAAAGGTCTGCCATTGTTAATAGACCTAACAGTATTAACAGGCCTTGCAGTATTAACAGATTTTAGGCCAGTCTTCATCAAAACTGCTCTTGGAGCCATATGTTTGTATGCACTAGGATGAGAGGTTTTAGGACAGCTGTATTGAATGTGATCAAAACTTCCATAGATAAAACATGCCTTGTTATTAAAAACAAAGTTACATCCTAATTGATTGGATTTTTAACCATTCCAATTCCTTTGGTTTCCTCTAGGTCTTTGGGACCTGTACATCTCTGCATACCTAACTAATCTCCTAACTGGTTTTTCAGGTTTAACAAACTCTTTCTTATTAGCAGTTGGTATAACAGTTTTCTTTTCAACCTTGGGGATAGGCTCAACTTCATCCTCATCATCTGACACATAATCTTCAATAATTAGAGCATCATTATTCTCTCTAGCTTTCTTAGGTTCTTCTTCCCTAACATGATTAGCAGGACTGAAAAACTTTTCTTTCCAATCTTTGTCTACCTTAACAGAGCTAGTTTTAGAATCAGTCTTTTGTTGTTGTTTTAAAGAGTCATCAGTATTCTCCTTAGAATTATCTGACTCTTTATCACAACCAGTGGTAGGCTTTAAACTAGAATCCCTAGGACCATACTCATTTACCTCAGGTTGTTTGAATTCTTCAAGACCTGAATAAGATAAGTCTAAAGGTGTTGGTCTATTAAGAATCAAAGGATGAGGTGAGGGGACAGCATGATAACCTACTCCTTTCTTGCTTTTGTCAGTTATCTGACTTTCTAACATCTGATCTAAGTCTTTTGCTGATTTTTCAAACTTTGCAATCTTAAACTCAAACCCCTCCTTTTCTTCCTTAACCTTTTCAAGTTCAGTCCTAAGTAATCCCATTAGATATTCTTTGTGACCTACACTTCTTTTAAGCAAAGCAATTTCCTCAGAAAAAAGGACTTCAGATTCTTTATATTTAAGAATTTGTCCTTCTAAAATTGATAAACCTCTTTTGTATGTAGAAGCTTTAAAACCAGTATCATCTAATTTAACAAGTAAATCATCATACTGTTTCTTTAGAGCTTCATAGTTTTTCAAACAAGATTTAGAACAAGATTTATCATTTGTTACCTCAGAATCTGAGAATGCCATGAGAGCCATCTCTTCCTTGTGAATATAGAGTTCTTCTTGATGATATCTTCTAGATCAAAGTTTCAGAACACAAGCTCTGATACCACTTGTTGATCCCACGCCTTGATCGATTCTTTACGTAGTAAAGTGTTTGTTACCTTGGATGAATCCAAAATAACAATAGTTGAGACTTTGTTTGTATATCAAAGTGTATGCGGAATCTACACTTTGATACTCTAGAAGTATTTAGCAATGGAACAGTACCAACAATGAATATATCACAAACTGCTTCAATATTATTGATAATACGAGTACTCTTGATTAGTACTAGGGTTTACAACCTTGAAGCTATTACAATCTTTCTCTAAGATGTATTCTCTATCTCTTAAGCGTATGTGTCTATGTATGCGTATCTAAAACCTTAACCTAGGATCTCCTTTTATACACCACAAGGAGTCCTTTACAAGATAACTATCAATCATAATCACATACAAATCTTCCTAAAATATAAAAGATATACATTCCTTATTTATCTCCATGCATCCTTATCTCCAAGTCAGCAGCTTTGACCATCAGCAGTATTAATCTTTCTTCTAGCAGTATTAACTAACTCTGGCAGTACTAAGTATGTACTGGCAGTACTAACTCCATTAGTACTGTTAGTTATACCTTGGCAGTATTAACTCTTGTGAAGATTTATTCCCAACAATCCTCCCCTAAACTTGTGATTTATCTTCAAATCCCAAGTTTCTTCTGGATTAAATCTTCTTGTCTTCTGATGATGATTCTTTCAAACACTCTTCTACTTCTGCACTTGAGATCTTATAAACCTTAGAAGTTCAAAAGCCTGTGAACTCTCATGATCAACCTCCAATTTCTTTTTCAACATCTTGGAAATCATCTCTTGACTTAGAGGGTATTTCTTCTCTGTCAGCATATGTATGGCTATACCATTCTGCATCAGTAAAATGTGAATACCACAAAAATCATATAAACTCCAGCTTATCACATTATATTCATGCTGATTCTTCCATATTTCATCTTCTTCATCAGGCTCAAATAAAGTGTGCAGATCTCCCCAAAGCATCAAATCATATCCTTCAGGTCTTGAAGCACTATACCTTTCTTTGACTAATCTGTACAACTCCTCTACATCTTGTCTATCAAAGTCTTCAAGCATCTCACTCAAAACCTTATAGTTCTTGGAACTGCCATCTCCTCTGAAGATTTGATAATACATGAAATTTTCTGTCAAAGTGTAAGTCTTCCAATCCACAATTGGAAACTTTGTAGATAGAGATTCAACCTCTATAGGAACCTCTTCTCTTGGTATTATATCTAAAAATTCTTTGAGTTCTTCCTTCTCAGCATCTTCTTCCAACTTTTGTCTCTTCCTTGTGCTTTTTCTAGGAATAGATTTCTTTCTTCCAAAAATAACAATGGTAGAGACTGTGTTTGTATATCAAAGTGTATGCTGGAATCTACACTTCAATACTCTAGAATATTAATCATGAAATTAATATAAAAACTAATGAACAATGAATAAAACATAAATGCTTCAATTATATTAATCAATATACAAGTACACTTGCTTAGTACTAAGGGTTTTACCAAACCTTGAAGCTATATGATCTTTCTATTAAGTTGTATATCTGTTCTTATTATAGTATATACACCAAAACTTGATCCTAGGATTCACTTTTAGAACCTCAAGGAGTACATTTACAAGATAACTACACTAACTTTTAGGACATCAATTTAAATTATAAATAATATACGTATCATTCCGAAATTATATAATGATATACTTTACTTATTTATCTCATTTGCATCCTTATCTCCAAGTCAGCATCATTTAAACCATCAGCGAGTAATTATCTTTTTCTTATCAGCAGTATTAACTAACTCTGGGCTAGTTACTAAGTCTGTACTCGCAGTACTAACTCCATTAGTACTGTTAGTTATACCTTGGCAATATTAACTTTTGATGAAGATTTATTCCCAACATTAGTCATAGAATTAGCCCTAAGCACTGCCTATCCCTAAAAGCCTAACAATGCTAATGCAGAACTAGTAATAGGAAGAAAGATATTCATAAAAACATGAACACTCTACACTTCCACTGATGTTTGCCAATACTTGGTTTAAATATCTCATTGAGTTCTGCTTATGAGCCCCAACACATACTTTTTTGCTTAACATAATAACTAATTTATTTCTTAAGAGGCTGGCACCACCTTAAAACGACACATTCACTGTCAATGAACCATTCTTTGCTTGTTAGTACACCCCTAGATCTTTGTGGCTGCTAACAAATGCAATTCTATAGGATTCTTTATGTACTCATCGATGAGCATGATCTAGTTGTTACGTACAAATAATCTCTTCGTATTACGTGCTATCTATTATCTTTGTGTAGCTCAATCCACCCTAAATATGAATGATCCCAGCCTCATGGGATTGCAGCTCTTTCTTTAGTTTTAGCTATATAGGAAACGCTTCATATGATTGTATATCAAATTTTGAATTTGGTTAAACATGTAATTTCTATAATTTTTTTCTCAAAATTAGTGTTTATGGTTTTTGCCGCAATATTTTTTGTTTTTTGTTATTTCTCAGGTTAATTTCGTCATTGCAAGTTACTATCGGAAATATAAGATATGGTTGAGGCGGACACGGCATAATAAACGTAACTATGAAGTTATCATTGCGATAGATGATTCTAGTAGCATGTCAGAGAATAATAGTGGGAGTGTTACTATTGAAGCTTTAGTCACTGTTTGTCGTGCAATGTCCTAATTAGAAGTCAGGAATTTGGCAGTTGTGAGCTTTGGTAAAGAGGGAAATTATTCAATTTACTACTGCCTTTATCAGCCTTTTACAGGGGAAGCTGGAGTTAAGGTTAGTATTCCATAAAGGTGGATGTCTTGACCTGTTTACTTTTTAATGAGAGCTGAGTTGTGTTTTTAACAGGTCAAATAATAAAACTTAGAAAAGAAGGGAACGTGTTACACTCTTTTAAAATGAAAGTAAAACTCAATATTAATTTATTTTTAAATTTATTTAAATGGAAATTTGGATTGAATTCGAGTTGTCGAGATGTTTTATGTACAATGTAGTGTCCAATAAGGAAGCAGTTTCATCTGAACACTTTAGTAAAGGATCCTAAACACCTCTAATTGATTTATTTGCAACAAGATCTATTCAAACCTATGATTATGAAGATAATCGTATACTGTATTAACTAAGCAATTCCAAAAACGTTGTAAACAATCAAGTCTGTTGGAGTTTACTGAAACAATCTTTGTCCAAAAGTTTCTGATGTTTGCTGATAAAAAAATGTTATATGATTTTAGTAATAATCTTAACATTTAAATGTAATATTTTAGAAGGTTTTGTAGTTAAACCTATTTTTTACATTCTGATGTAGTATCAAAACCAGTTAAATGGTCTCAGATGGAGGACTAATTATGTAATAGACATAATCAGGTAGATTGGGTTCACCTTTTTGAGTTTTGAGTATCCTTTAAAATACTATTTCGCGTGTTCTTGTCTACCTTACTTGCTAGGTTTTAAAAGTGTCTTTTGATTGTTCATTGTTCTGAACAACGTTATATACATTGAACGTTATGATTTGGCTATAACCTAACGCTGTCCAGTCTCACATCATTAAACGTCTTTAGTACTTTATTGAATGGCAGATTTTGCATTTTCTACAAGCACTTCTGCTGGCTTAGAGCAAATATTGCCTTGGATTTATTATCACAAAGTTATTGGTGTTTCAAACTTCTTCTTGTTTGTGGAAGGAAAAGCTGCAACTCCAGTCGTATCCAAAGTTCTAGAGTCAATTCCTGTGAGTATCACCCTTGCTCTCATTTGTAGTTACTTAGCTTCTGAAGTTAGCCATAGTTATATATCATTTCCAAAAGGTCATTTAGGTTGCAGAACGTGAAGCTGATACATAGGACAAAAGAACTTGAGGAACAGCAAGCAAAGAGGTTAGTCTATGTTTCTTTGGTATATGGCACCAATGATCGAGTTGAGTCTCCTGCCTACACTAAGTGTGAACCTGAGATGCGTTTGAAGCATTCCACATTATCCTGACAACCAGAATAGAAACAAAATGGTTCACAGGACATCTTATGTGTATGTACGTGCATATATTTTCTAAAAACATTAAGTATCAGCATCTAAAAAAGGATATGGAATGAACTATTTCCTCCGAGTGTAGAAAAAAGGGTGATATGGTAAAAGAAAAAGAGAAGATGTTCTTATGATCAATTAATATGTTATGCCGCATGTTTATATTTTATTCTTTTGTGTTGTTAGTTCCAGTTTAATGACGGATATTTATCATGCAGCGCGTATACGTGGTTATCAATCACCTAAGATGTCAAATACCCCGCATCAGGTACTGTTAAAAAACATTTTTATTTTGAACACGCGTCATAAAGATGGTTGTGAAATATGCATAGAAAAGTGAACCATTAACCATGCTTTAATCTTGTAGGGTGACATTCAAAGAGATGCACTCTCGTTCAATATAACTTCTACACAACCTGCTCCATAAATTACCATTGCTTTTAGGGTTCAAGAACAAATGAAGCTGAACAATGCCAGAGTAATGAACCTCTCGATATAGAACTTGAAAGAATCCAAAAAGAGCGAGAACAAGTCACAAAATTACACAAAGAAAAGGTCCTTTTTTTCTAAACAAACACGTTTATGTATACTGTTCTCTTAATTGCTGCATAACACGAGTTTGTTTATATGTAGAAACTGATGCTCATTACCGAATGTGAAAAAGAGATTGCGAAGATACGAAAATAAAAATTTGATGCAATAATCAGTGTGAAATCAGGAAATGAGTTTAAGAGATCAAACTTTAGATATTTGAAGACTACCATGATGGATTGTCAATGCAATAAACTGTTGGATACGAGTTTAATTATACATCAATTGTGACGAACACTCTATTAATATGGATGGATCATAACACAGGTATCTACTCATCCTTTATGAATATTTAAATTATCGAAACAGAGTTTCATTGTGTATAGTTCTTTTGTTTTATAGATACAAGCTCAATTGCAGCTCCTCGAGTACCTATGATATGTGAGAAATCACATATCCTTATTATATCCAAAATGGCCCTTAAATGATCAAAATAAGCAAAATTTGCTTTTAATTTATGTAATTTTGTTGTTTGTGTATGTGTAGGTAGGTTAGTGAACTCAACTTGTATTGTCCTCTAAAAATCACAAGAAAACGGTCCATAGCCGGAAAACATGGACACGGGAATCGAAAAGTGTGCAAAATTAGCCAGAAATTGCTATCCGTGGTTCAAACAAAGTTAAAACTTGGTCAACATTGGTCAACACCAAAAAGACAAAAATCTTCTAAATAATTATCCCAAAATACCCTAAATGTTAAACCTAATTTTACCAAAAGTCCCTAAACCCTAACATCGTTATCTCTTTTATACTTAAGAGATAATGGTCGTTATCTCCTTATAATAAACCAAGCCCTTTTCACCCGGCCCAATTCCATTTCTTTTATCTTCGATGGGGGGGTACAGGACCAAGTCAACACTCACACGACCATGAGAGTCAAAACAAACGATATAAAAAGGAAAGATGGGCGCGGGAGGGAAATTTCGTTTGTTACTATTTATTGTCTCCTCCGAGTTACTCGCGTCAAAATCATGGGGTTTAATCTATATTGTAGGAAAGTGGCTCAACAATTCAAGTGCAAGGTACGATGTGGCAGAGTTAGAATACAAAAGCTCCTTATTGGTCTAAGTGCACAAGAAAGGACCCGCGGATATATGAAAGAAACACTCCAATGATTGAGATTTTGCACTAAATCTAGTGCAAAAGAAGCACAAAGGGGTCTGACACACGGAATGCCACGTTGGCAATCCGTGTACTCATCAAATCAATCCAATTGTGAAAGATGGGTATCCAATAATTGAAAGGAATAAAGGGTGTAGATCAAAAGGAGCGTGTAACGAACTTGAGGACCTAGAAGCTTCTTCTCAGGCTATAAATACAAGCATCTCCTCGCTTACAAAAGGAGAGTTTTTTTAGTTAGTAGCTTATGTAATTTTAAACTTATGTAATTTCAATTCCTGTTTTCAGCTTATTGTAATCTCTATTTCAAAAGTATTGTAATCAGCTTTTAGTAAATGAAAGTATAGCTTAAATTTACACAAATCTGTTTTACTATTAATGTTTTATATTTCAAAAAGCTTTTATATATTGTTGCAAAGTCTCCTACTTGACTTTTTTAAGCTATAAAAAGCTCCATAATAAGTTCATTAAAAAGTCTTTATCATCCCTTAGACACTTGGATGGCTGCTGGATGTTAAGACTTGGTAATAGTGCTTGGAGGGTCAAAGGCCTTAGGTTTAGTACTAGGATTTGATAAAAAGCTTAAGCTACCTTGGATAAGCTCTAAGTGAGAACTCACCTCTGTTTAGCTGAGGTGTAAGGTACATCTCTTTTATTTTACTTGTTGCTTAGTTAATTTAGCATTAGTTAAAATCTGTTTTAGTTTAATTTTGCTAATTAGCTTATTGTCTGCTTATTTTAGTTGTTATTTGCTTAATCTTGCTTATCTTAGTGGTTAAATGTTATTTGTGTTCAATAGTTAGCTTATGTCATAATTGCTTATCATTTTCTTAAATATGTCATAAAAAGCCAAAAATAAGTAGCATTAGCTTATAGTTCTTGTTTTCTGCTTATCCAGCTGTTTAAATTAGTTCATTATGTTTGTTAGTAGCCTATTAATATCTGGTATTTGAAGTTTATATTCTGAATTTCAATTTTATAAGCTTTAAATGATGTTTAAGGATTTAAGGGGGTGTTTGGGACAAGCAGTACTAACTAAGGTTAGTACTGCTTGAGTCCACTTGCTCTTTTGGATTCATTTTTAAACTCAATTTCAAAGTTTATAGAAGAAGGATTTAAGGTGTTTGTTAGGTATAATCTAATTTCTATAGGTTTTTGAGTTGCTAGTTTAATCCTGTTAGCACTTATCAGTGTTCATATTTCATCTTAGGCCACAAGTTGTTTTTAATGTTAGTTTTGCTTTTTTTACTCTTAGTTATATGATTTATAGATGTTAGAAATTAGATTGTAGGTCTGCACTAGTTATTTCAAAGTTTTAGAGTTAAAGTGTCATTGCTTCCTGATAAGAATACAAAAAAATTAGCCATTTTTAATCTTAATTTTTAGTAGGTAAAAGTGGTTTTTAGCTTTTCAAATTAGGTTTACAAGTAGCTTATAGGTTAATCTACATTAGTTTAAACTTGTTTTTCAATAATTAGCTTATTTTGATATATGTTTTTAGCCTTAAAAATCTGCATTGTTCATTTTCAAAACCAAAAGTTACTAAGTGTTCTAAGTACAATAAGCTGTTTTCAAGCCACTTTTTCATTGAGTAATTGATTTTCAAAATGATTTTTAAAAACTGTTCTATGTGGCTTTTTGGTTAAGGTTTAATATGGTATAAGCTAGAAAGTCATAAGGATCCATTAGCTTATAGGATCAGTTCCCACCAAAGAGCTTATTTGAGATTTTTAGCTTATTATTTGTACATTTAGCTTAATTCATGCTTAAACTTGTTTGTTAGGTTAGATATAAGGTGTTTGTGGCTTATTAAGGTTAGGCTTAAGCTTATTTTAGCTTTTCATAAAAAATCCAAATATATAAAATCAGTAGCAATTAGCTTTTTCATTGAATTTTTATTGCTCCTATTTGTATTTCATATAAATGACGTGTCTCGCAGTTTTAAGTGCTTTTAGGCCACAAAGCTTTAAGTAGGAATTAAAGATTTTATCTTCATAAGGTTTGTCTTTTAGCTTAAAATTAAGCTCAAAGTCAGCACTTTGTCTGTTTTAAAATCTGTGGTACCCCATGAATGTTTATTAAGTTTTTCAGCTTATGGCTTTTGATTTTTGCTTAATTCCTGTTTAGTTTTGCTTAATAGGTTAGTGATAGCTTTTATAGTTTAAGGTTAAGCTTATTTAGTTTTTTCTAGTTTAAGTCATTTAGTGAAAAAGCTCAAAATTCTTTTAAGTCATTTCTATTTGTTCTATAAGCTATTTTTTGCTTATTTCTAATTTTGAAAAAAGTTGTTTTTACAAAAGAAGCTTATTATAAGTTGTTTAACAAATTTGCTTTTTAAAGTTTTTTGCAAAATATAAAAAAAGGGGAAGATGGAAGTCGGGGGTGAGCAAGACTCGAACCCCCGACCTCAACATCCTCAACCCTTTTAAAGCCTCACACTCCCACACACAAACCATCTCACCCTTGGGTCTTTTTCGGTATAAGATTGCAAAATTAATCCTTTATATACATTTTAGCATTTTTAGTACAATAAGTTGTTTTAGCTTATTTCACACAGTTATTTGATAAGTTGTGTTTCCCAACTTATTTTTCTTAGATTCCACATTGTTCAAGCTATTTTTCATATTTTTTTCAGAATTTTTATAAAACGTTTAGTATTTTTTCTATTTAATTTTCTTTAAAATGGTTTTTAATTCATAAAAAATAATAAAAAAGTCAAAAAAATATAATTCTTTTTTAGAAAATTTTCTTTTATCATATAGTTCCTAGGAAAAATAGTTTTGCTTCCGTAGGGTTTAATTTGCAAAATTTTATTTTTTAAAGAACAAGATTCATTCCCGTTCACGTTTTTCGTCTTTTTAAGCTCAATTCAACTCCGTTTTTGTTCTAGTTTTATTTAATATTACTTTTTAGTTAATTAGAGTCTATTAAAAGTGAAAAATTCATTTTAAGATTATTTTTGGAAAATTAGGGTTTTTAATCACAATTTAGGGTTTCCGTTTTTCATTTTTAGCTAAAATTAGTTTTTCCTTAAGTAGTTTTAAGTTTTTGCCTTAATTTTCTCGTAGTTTTAGAAAACCAATATCAATCTTATTCCATTCAAGCATCGATTCTCAAAATGACTCTCGACTTTCAATTGCTTTCCTCATCGGGGATAACGATCCTGGGAATTTACTTCTGGATTACTATAACTGAGATCTTTTGATTCCTACCCTTCTTTTTATATATTTATAAGTATATTTTATATATATTTACTATATATTAAAGAGTTTAGTCAGAAGTGCTCAAGTTTTTAGGCCGCTGCCGGGGAGGATTGTCTACGATTGTTGAAGCCGTTTGAAAATTTTTGTTTGAAGATCCTTCCATGAGAAGTTATTTTATTTATTTTCATATAAAAAATACAAAAATATTTTCTTTTTCTTTTTTTAGTAATAATTAATATTATATAACCATAAAATCTAAAATAAAAATAAATAAATAATAAACAAAAACAATTATAATGATTATACATAAAAAGAAAAAAAAAATCACCATGTTGGTTAAAAGAATACAAAACAAATAATACTTTCAATTGAAGTTTTATCCATTAAATAAGTTCCCATTCCAAAAGATCAATAAAACTTGCCATTTGGGTCTCTCTGCGTACGTAAGGGCTTTCCTTGAAAAGTTAATTCTTGTAAATGAGTAACGAGAAGCAAGGTGATTATTAGGTTTACGTGTCTTTGATCTCATTGTCGTATTTAAAATTCATTAGTTTAAAATACCAAATAAAAAAATTAGTTTAATTTTTCTTTTTACATTTAGTGCATGCGAAATCGTGTCTAATCTCGTTTATTCTAACACGTCATCCACAACATGGTCAATCGTCCTTTGTTGAACATTCAATCATTTGAACCTATTCCGTTAGTTATCAATGGTTGATAATAGTTAACTATGGCTCAATTGCTTTGACAACAGCACCCCACTTATGGGTTACTGAGGATGCCATCGTTTTTTGTGACTGAATTACCAGCGAAACAACTTTGAGCTGAACGCACGGTTTGCTTACCCTCGGTTCAAAAACAAACAATTATTCGGACAGGCAATAGATAGACCCGCATGCTAAAATCCGTTAATTTTAACAAGTTCACTTCTACGTTGATTCATTAGTTCCACCGAACCATCCCGAGGTACGTTGGTAAAAAGCTTATGCTTTTCCCATTTTCTCTCGAGGGTGCGGCCCGAATTTGGCTAGAAAAAGAACCCCCTCGATCGATTCTCACATTGGATGATCTTGTTTCGAAATTCATCAACAAATTTTTCCCTCCTTCCAAAACAACAAATCTTCAAAATGAAATCATGAGATTTCAACAAAGATTTGATGAAAACTTTCTTCGAGGCATGGCGACCGAGTTCAATCGATCTTCTTCGAGCATGCCCAATCAGGGATTTTCGGAGTTACATAACTCGAATACTTTCTTTATTGCTTTGAACTCTAATGATCAAGATCATCTGAATTCAGCATGCGGGTGGTAACTTTTTAGATAAAATGCCTCGTGATTGCCTAAGAATCATTGAAAGCAAATCCAAAGTTTGAAATTCACGTAACAAACCGATTGTTGCAAAAGTAAGTTCGAGCAGTTCTACCTCCGGTATTTCTCCCGGATGTTGCTGAAACGTAAAGATATGGTGGAATAAGCTTACTTCCGAAAAGAAAACCCAAACCAAAGCTCTCACTCAGTCAAATTGCTGGTCGAGGAAAGTTGTGTTACTTTTCGGTGGTACTCTTTCTTACCAAATGTCCACCACCCGATGGCATCATTTATCTGAAAATTATTCAAAGAGTATGTTTCCCAAGTAGCAGCAGCTAATTTCAATCAAGGAAATTCTAGTTACCGAGCCCCAATTGCTAATCAAATTCAACCTCCCGATTTTCCTCCCGTTCAAAACAATCAAAACAACTAAGGAAATAACCAAAACCGGGGAAATAGTTACAACCAAGATTCCACTTACCAACCCCCGGTTAACCAAAGCCAAATTTACCGAACTCCAATTAATCAACCCGCAGTTCACCAAACTCAACCTTACCAAGCTCCAGCTCCGCAAACACAAGGTGTGTCGAAAGATGATTTTCAAAATTATGTCAAAGATAATGATGCAGTGATGAGAAATATGCAGAATCAAAATCAAAATTTGCAAATCCAAATGACCAATTTAACAGACATGATTTCCAAGTTTGTGAATTCCAATACCGCTTCTACTTCAGGTTCAAGGACACTCCTAGTAACACCATTACTAACCGATGTAGACATGAAGGGTATTTTACCACCCGGAAGTGCTGTTGCTTATCAAGGGACCCACGATTCTTACTACTATCCTTCTCTCCTAAGTAATGGAAGCGTGTGAACCGATACGGGTGACAAAGGACACGGTTGCTTCCTACTAATAACAAAAGTACCAAAGACGTCCAACCTCTAGTTGTCCAAGTTCAATCTCAAGTACCAAATTCTGAGCCCGTTGTTGATCCCATTAGTGCTCTGAGGCCTAACCCAAAACCGTCAATTCCATATCCTTCGAGACGTAATGATGAAAAGCACCATGAAAAAATAAAGTTACGACCACGTTGAGTAAATTCTATTAAAATCATTTCAAGATATGAGTTTCAAAATTAGTTTAGCGGAAAATGCTTGATTATTATTATGCCAAAATTTGCTAACTCATTTAAGCCTTAATTGGAAACAAAGAAAAGTTAAGTGAAATGGCTAGAACTCCTTTGAATGAGCATTGTTCGGCAGTTATCCTCAACAAGTTACCCGAAAAAAAATTAGAGACCCTGGGCAAATTTCTCCAATTCCATGTGATTTCCCCGAATGGCATGAGTGCGTAGCCTTGGCCGATTCTCCCCCTGGCGCTTGCATAAATTCATTGACATTTATCCGTGTGGGATAATGCTTTTCTTCCTTGAGCTCACTCCTACTTGTATGCACTCTGAACTTGCAGGATACCGTTATCGATTACCAAACGATCGGTTTACGCTGAAAGATGTCTTACCTTATAACGTAGGGGAAAGTTCTAATTTCCCGGCCGACTTTGTAGTCGTTGACTTTGATGCCGATCCCTGAGTTCCTCTAATTATCGGGAGATCCTTCTTAAAACCGGACGTGCTTTGATTGATGTGTACGAAGGAGAATTAACTCTTCGTGTTGGAAAAGAAGCCATAACATTCAATCTTGACCAAAATTCGAGATATTCTTCTAATTACGATGATATGACTGGCGAAACCGAAATCGACGTTAGTGAAATGGTTTTTGTAGAGTGTATTCTCAAGAAAGTTTTGGTTTCTCGATGTGATCGCAAAGTGGCAATAGTCCCACTCCTTACTTATTGAATCAAATCTTTTCTACTCTTCTCTGACTCTGACCACTCCTTTCGGGGGATAGTGATTTTTCTTCTTGTGGAAATCGATGCTTTTCTCGCTCATTGAAGGATGATATCACTTCACCGGAAGTTGATTGACTCTTACCATGTCACGGAAGGGGAATATTCTACTTTTGAATTCATTTCTCAATGATGATCCTCAACTCTGCCATCCATGATATTATTTGCCTGTGAAATTCCGAAATGAACTTAAAAGTTTGTGGAAGCTTAAAAACTGATAAATATCTTTCAATACGCATGAACCTCCCGAGGTCGAACTTAAGGACTTACCTCCTCATCTCGAATACACATTTTTGGAAGGTGACAACAAGTTGGCTGTCATAATTTCTAAAGACATGAGTGTCGAGGAAATAAAGCCGCTCTTCATAAAGTTTTTTTTAAAGTTACAACAAGGAAGCCAGATTGGAAACTGTCTCCGACATCAAGGGTATTTACCCGCGAATTTGTACTCACAAGATTCTTATGGATGAGGGACTACAAAACCGGCGGTTCAGCAACTAATACGTCCCAGTGATATCCAAAATTTCTACGATATGCAATACAAAGGAGGTTTTGAAAAACTTCTTGACGTTGGATTAATTTACCCGATCTCGGATAGTCCTTGGGTAAGCCATGTACATTGCGTACCAAAAAAGGGTGGTATTACCGTTGTTGAAAATGATGAAAATGAATTAATTCTGTCTCGATTGGTTACGGGATGACGTGTATGCATTGACTACCGAAAGTTTAAATTGAAGCCACTCGTTAAGACCCATTTTTTGAACTCGCATTTATGGATCAAATGCTTGAGAGATTTAGCGGGGGAAACGAGTACTATTGTTTTCTCGATGGTTTCTTGGGTTACTTTCAAATTCCCATCGACCCTCATGATAAAGAAAAGACAACATTCACATGTCCTTACGGGATATGTTCGTTACACGTTCGCAGCCTTTTCGATTTATGCCATGCCATCGGGCACGTTCCAGGAGGTTATATGATGGCCTATTTTTCATTGATATGATGAAAAAAAACGATGGAAGGAAGTCTTTATGGAGACTTTTTGATCCTTTGGGGGAAACGTCATTTCGGAAAACTGCATCTATCGTGGTCATCAGATGCTTCATAGGTGTGAAATGGATACCCCATTCTTTGTCTAAATTAGGGCGAAAAGAGTCATTTAATGGTAAATAGAAGGCATTTGTCCTTGGCCATAAGATTTCCAAAAAAGGGGATTTGAGGGTTGATTAAAGCCAAAATTGGATGTGATTGCCTAAGTTACCTCATCCACCACCATTAAGGGGTGTTTGGAGTTTTCTCGGTTTATGCGGTTTCTAACGTACGGTTCATTAAGGTTTTTTCCAAATGTCCAGACGATGACTCTTCTTCTTGAGATGAATACTCCATTCATTTTCTCCGATGATTGTATTCAAGCTTTTCAAACATTAAAGAAAAAACTTACTGAAGCTCCAATCTTGATTGCTCCAGACTGGGACCTACCCTTTGAGTTTATATGCGATGCAAGCAACTTTGCTATAGGTGCAGTCTGGGGCAACATCATGAGAAACACTTTTCAGGGCTCTATACACTATGCTAGTATAACAGTATGAACGAGGCAGAATCGCATTACACCACGACGGAGAAAGAAATGTTAGCCGTGGTGTATGCCTTCAAAAAATTCTGATCTTACCTCATCTTGAACAAAAGCGTAGTGTATACGGATCACTCTGCCCTAAAATATCTCTTTGCTAAAAAAGATTCCAAGGCAAGATTGCTCCGGTGGGTTCTCCTCCCTTCAGAGAGTTCGATTTCATGTAATTGACATAAAAGGCAGACGAGGAGAGAAGAACTCGACGGTTCCTCGACATCTTTCCCGATTAGAAAAATCTATATGGAATATGTTCTCAAACCCAGAGGACGAGTGAATGAAAATTTCCTCTTGAGACCACTTAATATGGTGACTTCTCGTAGTAACCTACAGTTGTACCCCGTGGTTGCCGATATGCAATTGACCACCCATAAACCGGGGAATTTCATTGTTAAAGGGATGTCGTCCCAACAAAAGAACAAGTTTTTCAAGGATGTTAAACATTACTTTTGGGACGACCCCTATTTGTTCAAAATATGTGCGGATCAAATGATTCGGCGGTGTGTTGCAGGCCAAGAAGCTGTTGACATCCTCACAACTTGCCATAGTGGACCCACCGGGGGACATTACGGTGCCAACTACACCGCCAAAAAGGTTTTTGACTCAGGATTTTATTGGCCCACGATTTACAAAGATGCCCATGACTTGGTCACCCGATGTGACACTTGTCAGCGTCAAGGAAAAATTTCACAACGGCTTGATGAAAAGTGCCTCAAATTCCATCCCAAGGTTGCGAAATCTTTGTTTTGAGTGGTGGGGCATAGATTTCATGGGGCCATTCCCGTCTTTACGAGGGAACAAATATATACTCGTGGCCATCGACTACTTGTCAAAATGGGTTTAAGCGAAAGCGCTCATCACAAACGACGCCCGAGTTGTTTGCAAATTTCTTAAATCTCTCTTCGCCCGATTCGGTGCCCCTCGTGCTATCGTAAGTGATCGCGGAACCCATTTTTGCAATGATAAGTTTGCAAAGGTCATGCTTAAAAATATGGAGTTATCACCGTCTTCCAACGCGTATCCACCCACATAAATAAGTGGGCATTAGGTATCCAATCGTGGCTTTGAAACGGAATCTTGAAAGGAAGTTAGGCGGAAAACTCGTCTGCCTTTGGTCGGATAAACTAGATGATGCACTCTGGGCCTTCCGTACCGCTTACAAAACACCCATCGGGTGTACTCCATACAAGCTCGTGTACGGAAAGGCATGTCATCTATACCATTGCTCGAGTCAAAGCCTGCTTGGGCCTTTAAAGCATGCAAACTTTGACCTTAATGACCACGAGCGTTTCATCGTAATAGTTCAACTAATGAATTAAATGAACTTCGTGGTTCATGCCTATGAGAACTCTTTGATCTACAAAGAGAAAACAAAGAGAATCCATGACTCAAAGATCAAAAACCGCATTTTCAACGTCAGTGATCAAGTCCTCCTCTTTAACTCTAGATTAAAGATGTTCTCTGGCAAGTTAAAATCTTGTTGGTCGGACCTTTTACCATTTCCCAAGTCTTTCCATATGGCACCGTTGAGTTATCTCAAAACTCCGGGCCAAATTTCAAGGTGAACGGTCATCGAATTAAGCACTACTTTGGAGGGGACGTACCAAAATTGGTTGTCCCGGATCTCCAAACCTTCCCCAAGGACAAATGAATTCGGGGATTGGGTCAAGCTTAGTGACCCTAAACAAGCGCTTCGTGGGAGGCACCCCATGCTTATCCTTCTATTATTTTCTTTCTTATTTCTATTGTGATGTGAGGAGGATTTGTTCTTTCAGTTTCTTGTTGTTGGGAGCTTGTGTGTCTTTATAGGATTTACCCCTAATTTTTCTGGAAGACTCTTGTTTCGGGTGTTTTTCCCGGGTCCACTCGAGCTTCCTAGCCTTTGCTTGCCATTAGTTTGGGGAAATCCGATATCCTAATCTTATCGACTAACGTTTATCTTTAAGCATACTTAATAAACGGCTTAGGATTTACGTAGAGACCCTTCTTAAAACATTGAGGACAATGTTTAACTCTAGTATGGGGGGGGGGATCTATCGATTTGATTATGCCTGCAACCGTTGTTCTCACGTACCCCGTTTTTCTACAAAAAAAATAAAAATTTTCAAAAAAATAATAAATGTTTTGTCACAATTTTTAACTTTTCTTTGGGGGTAGAATAGAAGAAATTTTGAACTGAGTCGAGCGTGTTGAGCTCTTGCTTGTTTCTTAACTTTTAGGATATAGCGTTGCAGATATATGCGGTAAGATACCAATAAATGATAGAGTTAAGTATGAGTTGGATGCTAAACAAGGATTATTTGGAAATCTTAAGAACTCATGTATGTAATTTGTGGCTTTTTCTCCCATAAGCTCTTAACCGGATTAATAAAAGTGCTATTTTTGGAGATTAAACTTAAATCAACAATTTTTATATATAGTCTAACAAAAAAATTTAGTCTTAGTTCAAACTTATACTTGGATTTTTCAAAAAGGAGTCTTCTATATAAAGTTATAAAAAAAATGATGATGAAAAATGAAAAAAAAATATAATAATAATAAATAAAAACTATAGGCTGATAAAAGTTTACTACCTCTTGCCGGCTCACAACCGATGTGGTAGTCTTTTAAAGAAAGCCCATAGTAAGAATAAAAATCTGAGACTGATAAAAGTTTGCTGCATCTTGCCGGCTCACAACCGATGTTGCAGCCTTCTAAAAGGTAGAGGGTTACAATTGCATAAATGTTTAATATTAAGTTTAAATTAATAAATAGATTTCTTTTTGTTAAATTCAAATATGCTCTTGAACTTTGACTATTCTATTTTATGTATATACGGGAAACCTGAGAGTTTTTGAAACCTAAGGTCCGTGAGTCCCGATACTAGTCTCTGTGGGGTGTTAAAAGCCTGGTCACTTAGCCGCAAGGTTGGGATGTGCCGAGACGAAAGTCGCTACATGGGATGATCTCGCTTAAACTTCATTATTCTCGGGTTGGAACTTGAAGCATATTATTTTGCAATAACGTGTGATTCACAGTTGAAATTCATAATTTGACCATTCACCTAAGTTATAATAAAATGTTAGGGATTGTGAAAAAGTTCACAAGTTGCAAATATGAGTAGTGTTAGCATCTTAACTGATATTTAACTGTGATTTCATTTTTAAGCTTGGTTTCGGACAAGTGAAAAGGTCTCAAGGGGGAACGTTGGATTT
Organism: Tanacetum coccineum; assembly: GCA_026074375.1. Lineage (NCBI taxonomy): Eukaryota > Viridiplantae > Streptophyta > Magnoliopsida > Asterales > Asteraceae > Tanacetum > Tanacetum coccineum. Next base: position 14,412 of record BQNB010028129.1, on the reverse strand, counting down.
AAACTTTTTGGGGAATTCTCATATCGAAATGCATCTTGTTCTGTGATCCCTAACAGTTATGGAAATAACGAAAGTCGAAATATTCTAATTAAAGTTCACTTATAAAAAAAATTAGAAAAATGGTTTTGAAAAAAGGGAAAATTGGGTTTGTTTTTAATGCTTTGTGATTTCTTAAAACTATCCCCACAAAAGTCTTTGCTACTTTTCAAAGATTCAGTTTGGGGAAGTTTTTGAGGTATTTGGTTTTTAGAGCTCTATAATGATTGCGCGTGAGGACAACGACAATCACTTAGTTTGGTGATTTGAATATGTGAGAAAATCAATATCCTTATTATATCCAAAATGGCCCCTTTAAATGATCATAATGTGCAAAAATATACTTGTATTTGTGTATTTTGTTTGTGAATGTGTAGGTACGGATAATGCAAAAACCACAAGAAAACAGTCAAAACTGGACATCACGGACACGAGAACGGAAAGAGTACAAAAGAGCCGGAGATTTCTAGCAAAAGGTCAATAAAGTCAACTCTTGGTCAACATTGGTCAATCATAAGAAGACAAAATCCTCAAAAATATCAAATCAGTCCTTAAAGTTAAATCATATTACACAAAAATCCCTAAACCCTAACACCGTTATCTCTTTTATACTTAAGAGATAACGGTCGTTATCTCCTTATAATAAACCAAGCCCTTTTCACCTGGCCCAATTCCATTTCTTTTATCCCGGGCCCAAGTCAACCCTCACACGCCCTGTGGTCAAACAAAGATATAAAAAGAAAAAGGGCGCGGGAAATTCCTTTTGTTACTATTCATTGTCTCCTCCGATTTACCTCGCGTTAAAATCACAGGGTAAATCCAAATTGAGGACGTGGCTCAACAATTCAAGTGACAAGGTAAGATGTGGCAGAGTTATACGTCATTGAGAGCTCTTATTGGTCCAAGCACACAAGAAAGGGCACGCGGATATATGAACGAAACACTCCAATGATTGAGATTTTGCACTAAATCTAGTGCAAAAGAAGCACAAAGGGGTCTGACACACGGAATGCCATGTTGGTAATCCGTGTGATAAATAACAATCCAACGGTCATAAGATGGATCCAATGATTAGCAAAGATTCAAGGGATGAGATCAACTCAAGAGGAGCGTGTAAAGAGAGCCTAGATCATTCTTCTCAAGCTTATAAATAGAGGCCTCTTCACACAAAGCTTTAGTTAGTTTTTTTTAGCTTATTAATTTTTTAGCTTATGGATTTTCTTTTAAATCTGTTTTAGATTATTGTTCTCTTAATGTAATTTCAATCTCCAGTATTGTAATCATCTCTTTCATTAATAGAAATCAAGTTTTTCCTACTAAAATCTTTCTTTTCTTAAGCTCACTTTTATACAAAACAATGATTAATAATATGTTACTGTTCCATAAGCTAGTTATAAGCTCTTGATAAGCTCAATTAGTCTCTAAGCTAGTTTGGAGCTCATTAATTCACTTAATCATACTTAAATCTTAATTAACCAGTTCAATATAATGATCTATACGGGTTTAAGCTTTTTGGATGATGAACTAGCAATGAAAGAGTTCATAGGACTTTACTAGCTTATCCTTTGTAGAGTAGCTCTACGAGTATTCAGCCTTGTTTAAGCAAAGGCCATTGTAAGTTTCTTTCTTCTATTTACTTATCTGTCAAGTTTCATTCTAATTTTGCATAATAACTTAATCTTCTTATTATTTGCTATTTGCTATTTAGTTAGGCTTAATCATGCTTATTTTAGTTATTTAATGTTTGTTTTAGTCATTAGTTAGTTTGAATTTCAGTTTTCTAGAAGTTTTATAGATCTGTCATAAATCTCCAAAAATAAGTAGAATAGTTTAAATAGCTTAATATCCTAGATTATTGTTTGCTTATACCTGCTTATTAGGTCTATTAAAAGCTTGTTAATATCTGGTATCTGATAATTAATCATTAATTCTCACTTTTATAAGCTTAAAATGATGTTTAAAGATTTAAAGGGGTGTTTGGGACAAGCAGTACTAACTAAGGTTAGTACTGCTTGAGTCCACTTGCTCTTTTGGATTCATTTTTAAACTCAATTTCAAAGTTTATAGAAGAAGGATTTAAGGTGTTTGTTAGGTATAATCTAAATTCTACAGTTTTTTGAGTTGCTAGTTTAATCCTGTTAGCACTTATCAGTTTCATTAGCATCTTAGGCTCAAGTTTGTTTTAACTGTTAGTTTTGCTTCATTTACTCTTAGTTATATGATTTATAGATGTTAGAAATTAGATTGTAGGGCTGCACTAGTTATTTCAAAGTTTTAGAATTAAAGTGTCATTTGCATCAGATAAGAAAAACAAAAAATAGCCATTTTTAATCTTAATTTTCAGTAGGTAAAAGTGGTTTTTAGCTTTTCAAATTAGGTTTACAAGTAGCTTATAGGTTAATATACATTAGTTTAAACTTGTTTTTCAATAATTAGCTTATTTTGATATCTGTTTTTAGCCTTAAAAATCTGGATTGTTCATTTTCAAAACCAAAAGTTACCAAGGGTTCTATTCAGTATAAGAAATTTTCTATTTACTTTTTCATTAAGCAATTAATCTTTAAAAGGATTTTTAAAAGCTGTTTCTTGAACTTTGGAAGTTAAACTTTAAGCTCGTATAAGCCATTTTGTCTTTAGAGACTTTTAGCTTATAGAAATTGAAGCCTAAAGTTGTCTTATAGGGCTGTTTGGGTTAACAGTTACACCATAAGTGCTTATTTCTTTATTTTAGCTTATCTGCTTATTGTTATTGCTTATTTAGGTTAAGCTTAGCTTATTAGGTTAGTATAAGCCCATTTTAGCTTATTTGGTTTTGCCATTTGCTTATTTGAGCTTATTTGCTTTCTAGTATAAATTTCAAGTGAATTTAAGCCTTTTTAGCTTTTCTGTCTATCTAGCTTATCATTTGTGCTTATGTACTTTTAGACATAGCTTATTGTCTGTTTTAGCTTATTTGTCATTTTTATTTGCTTATTCTACTTAAAAAAAATACAAACAGTTAGTTTTTTTTGACTTAATAGTTTTTAAGCATTTCTGTCATTTTAAATTGCTTATTTCGTGCTTATTTTTGAATTTTGAAAAATATTGTCTTCATTAAAGTTGTGTTTTTACAGCTTATTTAGAAGCTGAGTTAAAAAGTTTTCAAAAAAAAAAGAAGAGGGGAAATCGTGGGTGAGCAAGGCTCGAACCCACGACCTCTACCCTCCTCACCTTTATAACACACCACACACAACACACTCAACCAACGCGCCCTGGGGACTTTTTCATTCTAACTTTGCAAAATCTATTATTTATACACCTTTTAGCCTTTTAAGTATAATAAGTTGTTTTCGCTTATTTCGCAGCTTATTTGATAAGCTGTGTTTCCAAGCTTATTTTTCTTAGATTCCTCATTGTTCAAGCTATTTTTCATAATTTTTTCAGAATTTTTATAAAATGTTTAGTATTTTTTATATTTAATTTTCTTTAAAATCGTTTTTAATTCATAAAAAATTATAAAAAAGTCAAAAAAATATAATTCTTTTATAGAAAATTTTCTTTTATCATATAGTTCCTAGGAAAAATAGTTTTGCTTCCATAGGGTTTAAATTGCAAAATTTCACTTTTTAAAGAACGTGATTCATTCCCGTTCATGTTTTTCTTGTTTTTAAGCTCAAATCAACCCCGTTTTTATTCTAGTTATCTTTAATCTTACTTTTTAGTTAATTAGAGTCTATTAAAAGTGTAAAATTCATTTTAAGTTTATTTTTGGAAATTTAGGGTTTTTAGTCACAGTTTAGGGTTTTCGTTTTACGTTTTTAGCTAAAATTTGTTTTTCCTTAAGTATTTTTAAGTTTTTGCCTTATTTTTCTTGTAGTTTTAGAAAAACAATATCAATCTTATCCCATTCAAATATCGATTCTCAAAACGACTCTCAACTTTCAATTTCTTTCCTCATCGGGGATAACGACCCGGGAATCATACTTCCGGATTACTATAACTGAGATCTTTTGAATCCTACCCTTCTTTTTATATATTTATAAGTATATTTTATATATATTTACTATATATTAAAGAGAATAGTCAGAAGTGATCAGTGCTCATATCCAATCGCGTACCTAATGCTTTATTTAGAGACTTCCAAAAATGTGAAGTAAATTTCCCATCACGATCAGAAATGATCGAAACTGGCACTCCATGCTTTAAGACTACTTCCTTCAAGTATTGTCTCGTCAACTTCTCTAACGTGTCATCCTCTCGCATAGGCAAGAAATGTGCAGACTTAGTGAGATGATCAACGATTACCCAAATCGTATCCTGACCAGTTGCCGTCTTTGGCAATTTAGTCACAAAGTCCATTGTTATATTCTCCCATTTCCATTGTGAGATCTCTGGTTGAACCAACAAACTAGACGGGGTTTCTGATACTCTATCCTAACCTTGGCACATGTTAAACACTTCCTGACATAGGTGGCAATTTCTGCTTTCATGTTGGGCCACCAATACAGCTTTTTAAGGTCTTGGTACATCTTGTCTGATCCAGGATGGATGGAATACTTTGACTTATGGGATTCATGCGTAATTAAAGCTCTCAAATCTCCAAAACGTGGAATCCAACTTCGATTGTTCAAACATAACGTTCCGCCAGTACGAGGTTCTAGCTTGTTAATCATGCCATGCAAATCTTCATTGATGAAGTTCTCTTCTTTTCTGGCTTTCGATTGAGCACTCAAAATCTTCTTAGGAAGGTCCAAACTAATAGTCATAACTAAGGCTCAAACTCGTAGGGGCTTAATTCTCTCCTTTCGACTTAGGGCATCAGCCACCACGTTCGCCTTCCCTGGATGATATCGAATCTCACAATCGTAGTCGCTCAACAACTCTAACCACCGTCGTTGTCTTATGTTCAACTCTTTCTAATCGATAATGTACTGTAGACTCTTATGATCAGTGAACACAACGCACTTTGTACCAAATAGATAGTGTCTCCACATCTTTAAGGCAAACACTACTGCACTAAGCTCTAGGTCGTGTGTAGTATAGTTCTTCTCATGAACCTTGAGTTGGCGAGATGCATAAGCTATGACCTTCTCCTTTTGCATCAAAATTGCACCCAACCCTTTATGCGAAGCATCGCAATATACCACAAAGTTCTTACTTCCCTCAGGTAAAGCCAAAATTGGCGCACTACACAGTTTCTGCTTCAACAACTGAAACGCAGCTTTTGCCTTTTCTCCCCAATCAAATTTTACGCTTTTTTGAGTCAACTTCGTCATAGGCCTAGCGATCTTCGAAAAACCTTCGATAAATCGTCGGTAGTAACCGGCTAAGCGTAGAAACTGACGAATCTAGGTTGGTGTCTTGGGTGACGCCCAATCCTTGATAGACTCAATCTTAGCGGGATCAACGTGAATGCCTTCGCTATCAATCACATGACCAAGAAATTGTACATTCGACAGCCAAAATTCACACTTTGAAAACTTGGCGTATAATTTCTCATCCTTCAACAACTTCAAAATCAACCTAAGGTGTCCTTCATGCTCCTTTCTGCTCTTGGAGTAAATCAAAATGTCGTCGATAAACACGATCACAAATCTATCGAGATACGGTTTGCACACCTTATTCGTCAAATCCATGAATAATGTTGGTGCGTTAGTCAAACAAAATGGCATTACTTGGAACTCGTGACCATAGCGAGTCCTAAATGTGGTCTTAGGAATGTCTTCCTCTCGAACTCTAAGTTGGTGATAACCAGATCTCAGGTCAATCTTAGAGTAGACTCTTGATCCTTGTAATTGATCAAACAAATCATCGATTCTTGGAAGTGGGTATCGGTTCTTCACAGTAAGTTTGTTTAGTTCATAGTAGTCGATACACATCCGAAAAGAACCATCTTTCTTTTTGACAAACAAAACCGGTGCTCCCCAGGGTGAGGAACTGGGTCTTATAAATCCTTTGTCAAAAAGTTCTTGCAATTGAGAGGATAACTCTTGCATTTTGGTTGGTGCTAATTGATACGGGGTTCGTGCTACAGGTGCAGCACCAGGGACTAAGTTGATTTGAAATTCAACTTGTCGAGCAGGTGGTAATCCAGGTAGATCGTCTGGAAAGAACTCCAAAAATTCTCGTATGATCGGCACGTCCTTAAGTCGCTTCTCCTCTGACTTATCCTCAGCCTTCTTGGATGTAACTTTTACTAGGTAGGCCTGACATCCCTTCTGAATATACTTCTGGGTCCTCGTACACGATATGATGTTCAGCTTACTTTCGTTGCCATAATCGTCACCTCGGATTATCAATACCTCGTCTCCATATGGTATATGGACGACCTTCTCGTCACAAACGATCAACGCATGGTATTTTGCAAACCAATCCATACTGATGATGACGTTGAAACTACCAAGTTCTACGGGCATTAGGTCTATGTCGAACGGATGACCTAATAATCCTAACGTGCAACCTCTAAGAACAACATTTGTTTCTGAAATTCTTCCATCGGCAAGTTCTACGGCATAACTAGTGTCTAAAGTGGATGGTGTAATATCAAGCAAAGCACTAAAGGTAGACGACACAAAACTTCTATCGGCGCCCGAATCGAATAACATGGAAGCATAACAGTTATTGAGAAGAAACGTACCCGTGACAACGTTGGAATCAGGGTTTGTTCCTCCTCCACCAATGGCGTAAGCCTTTGTTGTAGCCTCATTACCTCCAGTCTGGTTTCCAGTCTTGTTTCCAACTCTGTTTCTTGTCTGGTTTCCACGGTTCTGATTCCTCAACTTAGGGCAATCCTTCCTAAAATGTCCCGGTCTTCCACACTCGTAACAAACAACACCCTGCTGATTTCCAACTGGAGCTCTCTAAGTGTTTGGGGTAATAGTCGCCGTACAATCCCTAGTCAGGTGTCCAACCTTCTTATAGTTATTGCACTTCACTGTACATGGCCCTACATGGTGGTATTTGCACTTGTTGCAAACTGGGTGAGGTCCAGTATACCCTCTCGTCTCATTGTTCCTAGTCGTGTAAGCTCTAAGCACATTCTGCCCACTAATATTTTGCCTCTTAAATGGTGGTTGTTGTCCACAGTTATCCCTCGGGTTACTTTATATCCTCCTCTTACTCTCAGCACTCCTTGCAGCATAACTCTGGAGCTTCTTATCCATCAATTGGTTAGCAATACGTACGACATCTTGGAATCTAGTTGGGTTTACAACAATCACATTTCCTTGAATGTTGTCCGGTAGCCCTCCAATAAACCTCTCCACTTTGTCCTATTCGTTAGGGACCATTCTAGTACACAACAAAATCAACTCCTGAAACCTTTGAGTGTAGACAGTCAAGTCGTTACCTTTCACAGTTAGATTCCACAATTCAGTTTCCATTTTCTTGATCTTGTTCCTTGGACAATACACCTCAGTCATCAACTTCATAAGTTCTTCCCAACTCATGGCATAGGCGGCCTCATTCCCAATCATTCTCTTGTGGGAGTTCCACCAATTCAATGAACTGTTCTGAAGCGTGCACGAAGCATACTTCACTTGGTACTTCTCTGGACAGTTGCTAATGTGGAAAACTGTTTCCATCTTCTCGAACCAACAAGTCAATCTGACAACTCCTTCCGTTCCATTAAAGTTAAGTGGCTGGCACTTCAGGAAGTCTTGATATGTGCACTCTCTAGCAGGCATAAATCCTCTGAAGTTATAGCCATATTCTCCTCCGTTCCTATTACCATTTCCATTTCCTCCATTTCCATTTCCATTTCCTCCTACTTCTTCTTGTTCGACCTCATCTCCCATAAGGGGTCCAAGGTTTCTGACAGCTTCGCGCACTCTTAATGCTTCTGCCATCCGTCGATCGCTTTGTTCGTTGATTGCTTCTCGTGTCCTTGACACTCCAGATCGTGTGTTAGGCATCTTCCTACAACATATCAACTTAACACTCAGTGAGATTCCTAGGTGATGCGAGATCACTAACGGGGTTAAATAAAATTTGCGATTACTTCACATAGAAAATACATGATCAATAATATATTCATGGAAACCCCATAACGCATGATGCAAAAAGCATAAGTAAATCAAATTACGGCATCGTATCATAGATAAATATCAATTTCATATCATCGATCATTAGTGATTACATCACATTGGTTTCAAAATACTGAAAATACGAGTTTCTAATACTACGGTCATCACTAAACGCTACTGGTCAATACTGCAACACTAATGAACATATCTAAGGACGGTAGCCTATGTGCTTCCTAGCATACGCCTTAAATCTGCCAACTCTTACTCGGTCATAATGGTATCACTAAAAATTATGAAATTTTATATATTGCCATAAAATATAAAAAACGTGGCTATTGCCAAAATACTACAACGTTAGGCATCCCGGTTCGCTTCCGGAGACGATTCGCAGATAAAAGTGGGAATACTTCCCGGTTACATGCAAAAGCTAAACGAAACTTTAAAAATTCAAATTGCTAAACGGAAACGGCTAACTTATTGGACGGAATTTCTTAGGGTGTCATACAATTCATTGTTCTTCAGATTAACCTATCAGTTATATACTACTGTAATATACACCAACACAACCATGCACGATTATAAAACATACGTAAAGTTTTGTTAAATGCTTAAGAAATTGCAGTTGGAGAATTAAACATTCTCCAAGTAGTTTTACCTAGTAAGGTATCTAAACCACCATTAGCATCCATGCGTGTATATATGATGAGATTCTACTTCTTCAACGGATGAAAAGCCAGCTGAATCTACCTTGATTGCAATAATTTTGCTGGATTTCTATAAGTAGTAATCTTATGCCTCATTATTCATCATTGCCTCACCTTGAGCATCCGCCTCAAACTCTCTCAAAAATTTACTATTGCCTTCACCAGAATTTTCTACAGTACATACCTTTTCATCGTAGTTTTCTTCATTGTCAGCAAATCTATCAGTTGCTTCCTTATTCACCTTTGTCTCACTGTTTTCCTCAACAAGGTGAATAAGGAGGCAACTAATGGATTTCCCCGCAGCATGTCATAACTAGGAGGGAAGGAAAGCGTGCGACTTTCAAATACTTTTCTTCCACCCTTAGTGACAAAAAGGTGAAATGGGTCAATGAGGTTAAAGAGTCCGGACCACCGTATGATATTCTTGTTAAGGTAAGGATAAAAGCCAGGAATATATAAAGGCAAATCAACTTCAGCGGCACAGAAGGACTGGTTTTTCATAAGTATGAATGAATGGAAATTTTCAATTGAAAAAGGTGAGTCTTATATCGTTGCACGTATTGTTTTATTAGATGGTAAATTGCTAAGATTACTACTTATAGAAACCTATCACTGGTGGGGTTTTAGGCGGGGGGGGGTAAATCTATTTGTGAGGGGCTAGAGGGTTTGAAATGGTGGGGAGGGGTGGAGTGGGGGGTGGGTCGCGGGGGGTAAAGTAGTGGGGGGGGCGACGGATAGAAAACCTATCAAAATTATTGCAGTCAAGGCAGCTTTAGTTGGCTTTGCATCCGTTGAAGAAGTAGAATCTCATCATAAATACACGCATGGATGCTAATGGTGGTTTGGATACCTTGCTAGGTAAAACTACTTGGAGAATGTTCAATTTTCCAACTGTAATTTCTTAAGCATTTAACAAAACTTTACGTATGTTTTATAATCTTCCATGGTTGTGTTGGTGTATATTACAGTAGTATATATGAATTGGAACTATAAGACATATATCCTATCCAACTAGGCCAATTATTTAGTGGCCACCCCACTTGCCTATTAACTTGGTGGTGATAACTAAGTGGGAAACGTCCATCCGTGAGCCTCAAATATAAAGACGGAAAAGTGTACACAAGTTGATTCATCGAGTATTTAGATAGTTACTTTATGAAATTAGGGTGTTCCAGTATGATTACAAATTGGCTAAAACATTGAGCTAGAAATTTCAAATTATGTGGAATAAAAATAGATTAGTTTTGGGCTAAACCTAAATTATATTCTAAAGTTACTAAGACAATTCTTAATTAATCTGGAGTATAACTTCAAAGGAGATCATAGCTATTTGATACACCACCTATAAACAATTTTTGTGTCTTAGGTGGTTCATTTTCGGTTGCACTAGATACATTTTTGACATTGACAGCTGACATATTATTGCCCAAATTAGTTTGAGCATGTTAATTAATCAAACTGTGGAAAACCACTGCGTATTTACGTGTAAGATTTGTTTCTTATAGGATCATGTTTAAAAAATTGCTTATGACTAAAAGTGATTGAACATCAGTCATAGATGTATCATATTGTTAGTTTGCTGAAAGAGCATCAATTGAAGCACTTGATATACACAAATTTCTTTGTCAACAACATTGATGACTTCCTTTACTTTACGCAAGCTAGTTAGATGTTACCGTTTGAGTATTAATACATAGTTCGTATCCTGTCAATATAATGTAACTTATTAAGTAATAATTCGCTAGCTAATGGTACAAAACATTGCTGCAAAAGTGTGCAAGTTGTCAACCCAATTTAGTGAGCAGTCACAAGTTAATAAGGGTGCTACTAGATTCATTAAAGCTCTCGAATCGGGTAATCTCTACAACCTCGATAAGTGATATCTCTACGGACCAGGTTGTAGGGACGATTACCAAACTCATTGTGTTATTGGAAGCCATGTCCAACGGACTCATTGGGTTATCCGTTTTTAGTTGTTTTCTGAAATTAAGATATTTATCATATAATATGTAACAAAACTAAAATAAAATAATCGCAAAACATATACTTGACAATTCGCTAGATGAAGTAACACTCTTTTACGATCGGATGTAAACATGTTGCATCGCGGAGACACAACTTGATCATCATCATTGCCAATGAAATCCATTCGGGATATTATTTTGCTGAAATATAAGAAGTTTGTTTGTGTTAAGTGTAGTAAAAATGAAGAATTAATACCGATATTTATAGGAAGAGAGAGTGATGAAATAAAAGGCGAAAATTTTCAATTTTATAAATAATTGACGAAAGACCTCTCCGTACCTTTTTTTTTGCAAAGATACCATTTATTTACAAAATAATAAAAATTAGATCCCTAAAGTTTTGAAAAACTACATTTACGGCCAAAAAGAATATACATGTCAATTATCTTTGAAAACATATAGTTGTGTTGAAAAAACTTGATCAACGCTTTTGAATACTTTTCATGTAACCAAACCATCTTACAGATTTGTAGGTTGGCTGTTATGAACATGGTTAGGGTGATGGAGTACTAGTGAATGGTTTTCTTCAATGGATCCGAGGGTGAAGGGCTTGTAAAAAGCGAGTGTTGTTTATGGCGGATAAAGATCTTTAGTAAAGGTGGTGGTTGGTGACAGATATGTGTTGTGGTGACGGTTGTGGTAACTTGAAGATGGTGTGGTGGCTGCTGCTTCATCTTGAGAAGACGAGATGTGTGTGTGTTTGTGAAAAACTGAAATCAATGATATAATTATTATTTAAAAAAAATAAAAGATAATATACATTATCTAAAACCTTATCTATAACATGTAAAATCTATTCTAATTAAATGAGAATATGAATGCTCATTAATCTTGTGCCATGTGTCAAGGTTAGAAGTAACATTTGAAGATCACCAAATAAACCGATCGATACGTATGGAGCATGCATTTTGTACTTATTTGAATTTAATGTCTATTTAATGCCTTGTACTTGTAACGAGATTGCATCAAAATCATTAATAAACATAGCCTAAATTGCTTATAACCTGGTCAATACCTTAACAACTATGTTAGTATAGGTATTGAACCAGATGACCAAACCAAACTGCGGTAAAACGGATAACATAGTATCTAGGTGTGCAAACGTTTCTAAATAAGCTATTTTTTCTTAAGACATTAAGAGATACAAAATAAAAATTAAAAAACACTTCTCACTTCTTGTTTATGTAAAATAGCAAAGAGATGTGTTATTGAATTGTGTTTTTTTTATTAAATAATGAGATATTATCTCTATTTATAATAAAACGTAATTTGGAGAATAAGCTAACAAACTGTAAACCTAATGGACCAAAACCAAATTCGGGTTTGGTCCATAATCTAATCGTCTAACACTTCTCCGCAGTTTGAACGACAGTCTTCCGGACGAAAAACTGGAATGAATGTTGAAAGTCGCTTCTTCTTTTCCTCATCTTCTTTTTTTGTTTGTTTGAGCGGAAGCATAATTGTATTAGGCGGCATAGTTGGTTATTGCTTGCGACATCCTCCTTTGCGCGATGATTTTTTTACGTCGTGACTTGCTTTGCCTTTAGGAGGGATCGACAATTTGATTATCAACTTTTGTTGTCAAGGACAATGATCTTCGATAGTGAAAACAAATAGATGATGAAGAAAAAAATATAGTTGATCGAAGGCAACTCAACATGTTTTTTTATGGCTAGTGTTTAAGCTATATGAAATGGAAACGAAAAACAAAATCCTAATTAAAAAAAACAATAAAGGGAAAATAAAGGGAATCCCTCCGGATCACCGGCAAGTAGCCAATTACCGGAGGATAACAAATTTTGTTAGTGGATCTTACCTAAACCTGTGATATCATGTAAAATAGCAAAAAGATGTATTATTGAATTGTGTTTTTGTGTGATTACATAATGAGGTATCATCTCTATTTATAATAAAACATAATTTCAAGAATAAGCTAGCAAACCCTAAACGTAATGGACCAAAGCCAACAATCAGGTTTAAGCCATAATCTAATCGTCTAACAGTTTATTGAAACACTTCTTATTGCAAGAGCCGAAGATTTAAAACTTTTGCACATCTGAAAAATACAAACAACTAAAGCTTATGTGTTCCAATTCTTGGTTTGGATATTAAGCGTGTTTAGTTCGTGAAAAATGCCTCACTTTTCTAAAAAAGCTTGAAAAATAGAAAACATGTTTAGTGCAAAATTTCAGAAAAAATTTCAAAGAAAATAAAAAGTTACTTTTAAAATATTAACTATAATTTTCTTGTGAAAAATAGAAAACATGTTTAGTGCAAAATTTCAGAAAAAATTTCAAAGAAAATAAAAAGTTACTTTTAAAATATTAACTATAATTTTGGAAAAAAAAAATCACACTTCTCTACAATTTATTTTGCATTTTTCAGCATAACTTTTGCACTTTTTACTATTCCAAAAAGGTAAGCTAAAACATGTTTCCCAAAATTTCAACACATTCCTATATAGGGATGAGCATGAGTCTGGAACCGATGGAACTAGAACCGAAACCAATGAATCCGAAAACCAAATTTTGAGAAAAGTAGGAACCGAAAACCAAACCAAATATATTTTTCGGTTCTGGTTTCAGTTCCAGTTCCTGTTCTTTGGGTCTACCCGGATAAAAACCAATTTTCTGGAAGAAAAAAAACTCATGCACTAATGAATCAAGCTAATAAAAAACAAAAAAAAATGTATTTTTTTAAGTATTTGCAACCATTTACGTTAAAAGCAATAACATTTAACAACTAAAGCATAAGCTCAAATAAATAATCATTCCAATAGTTTCATAGGTTCAATAAATTGCATAACCGAAAAACAAAATAAAATAACTTCAAAATTTGTCCAAAAAAAATAACTATAACCGTTTATATTTTCACCGTTTGTTTCTCTTTATCTTTTCTGGTTAGTTTCTCTAATTGTTTTATCGTCTTTAATAAGCTCTTCAACATCATCCCAATTAATTTGCGTTCTCGAGTTTCTCACCTAATCTTAGGGCAAATCAAAGCTTCCACAATCGACGTTGACAGGCGAGTTCTATAGGAGTCTAATAAACGTTCACCCGTACTAAACGTCGATTCAGATGCTTTGATAATGATGATAGTTGTTTATGTTTCAATGGATTAAAGATTAGGGTTTCAGATGTTTGGCTTGATTTTTTGAAAGTAGGCTAGTAGGGTTTTTTTATAGTACGTATGATTTGATTATGGGAAATAAAAAAACTTACATATTTTTAGAATTATTGAGTATTTGGTTCCGGAACCGAAAACCGGTGAAACCGAACCAAACCAAAAACCAAAAAATCTCAAACTCAAGAACTCGAATCGAAACCTACGGTTCTAGTCCAGTTCGGTTCTTCTTGATTCTTGTCCGATTTCGGTCCGATTCTTTTGTTTTTTTACTCATCCCTATTCCTATAAGTTAAACACTTTATATAAATTTCTTTATTCTATCTAAACCATTTATGGCGTGTTTAGTTGGTGAAAAATACTCTATTTTCTAAAATAAAAATAAAAACTGTAAAAACAGAAAATCCACTTAATCACATATTGTTCTGAAAGAATGAAATTATCATTTTTCAAAACTAGTTTTAATGCCCGTGCACGCACGGGGTTTAGACATTATGTTTTTTAAATACATGTATGATTTTT